>VZTU01004372.1:364218-393494 GCA_013400835.1 Zapornia atra | reverse complement strand
CCCGCCTCACCGTCCCGCTCCCACCAGCACTGGTAGCAACGGCGCCACCGCGCCGAACATGGCGGACTAAGAAGGTTAGCGCCCACAGCCAATAGAACACCTCCTACGCTACCTGTCAGCCAATAGCAAACCCCGACTCACCTGGAGCCAATCCTCAAAAGGATCCCGCCCACCAATAACCAATCATAGGTCGGGAACCGTTACCTGGGGAGTAGGAGTGTCTCAGCCAATTAAACGCGAGCGAGGAAGCGGTAGGAGAACACCTGCAGCCAATCAGGGTGGAAAGCGCGCCGCTCCCGCGAGGTGGCAGGTTACAGGTGCGGAGGATGCAGCCGGGCTGCCCGCCCCCCTTGGGGCCGCTGTTGCCCCTCGTCTCAGCTTTGCCGCAGCGTCTCGCTGCCCTGTCGCGTCCCTGCGGCGCCTCCGCGCCCGAGACGGAGGAAGGAGGCCCTGGGCCTGGGAGGAGAGGGCCGTTACCGCGCGGCGGGGCCCTGTGAAGAGCCCTGTGGAGAGGTAGTGAGTTGTCCCAAGAGCCGCAGGCCCGTGGCTCCCCGCTGTGGGCTCACCCTGCGCGGGAGGAGCCGGGTAGCTTGAGCGGCAGCGGCGGTTTCCCGTGGGCTGCCCAGCGAGCTGTGCCCCGCGCCCGGCGAGCGGCAGGGGGCGCGGGGCCGCCACGGGTCCGGGCCGGGGCGGTGCTGAGACGAAGGGCGGAGCTCGGAGAGGGAGGGTTGCGGGGGCCTGGTTGAGGAGGAGGGGCTATTAGTCGTGTTCGTCCGCAAGCATAGGTCTTGCTGCGAAGCAGCCCCCATCCTCAGGTAGGCTGCCAGCACCCACCCCCAGCCACCCCCGTGTCCCGGCGGCTGTCAGAACGCTTCCTGGGAAAGCTCATTTCCCTGACCATCGCCCCTGCCTGAGCGTAAATACAGCATCCAGCCTTAGGAGGTTTCATCCCAAACTTAAAGCAGGAAAACCGCTGCCAAGATAATAAAGAGAAAATAATGTAACTCAGATAAACGGTATTTGACCAGAGGGGAAAGGGAAACCCAAAGGGAGCGAGTTGTGGCAACGTTGTTGAATTAACTGCAACTTCACATGAACACGTCTTTGAAATGATTACCACCTTTAGCTTTATAAAGTTGTTTTTTGTTGGGGTTTTGTTTTATAATGATCTTTTGATTTCCAGCTGTGAGTCGGCTGTGATCGAAGCAAAGCCATGTGCAGAGTAGAGGCATGGGACAGTTAACTCCTGGAGTCCTTGCGTTGAAATGCTGCTTGTACCGGCCCCACTGCTGTTTTCCTTGTGTATCTTCAAACAATTTTCCAAGTAAATTAACTACCCAAGCAACTATAACCCACCAAACCAAAAGTAAACAAAACCAAGGTGTCGCAACTTTTTTTTTGACTGCCTGAAGCTGAGCAATCATAAACTGTATTTTGAAAATGAGGGGGGAAAAATCGATCCTTAGTCTCCTGCTATTATGTTGTGTACACCTACATCAAATTCTTTTTAGACAGCGTTTAGCACTTTCATAAGATCTCTGTAGGGGGTTGTGGGTGTGTGGGTGGTGGTGAGTTTGCATCACTGCAGCTCTGAGTCTTTTTTGATGCTTCAACAGTCTTCCAAAATACAAAGAACTAGCTAGCACTAGTTTAAGTAGCAGTGAAGTGCCAAAACTCATTCCCATCAGTCTAGAGCTTTCTCAGACACCAAGGAAATGCACAAAATTGATTCATTTATCAGCCTTAAATGTGATGTGAATTTTATCTTAGTGGGAACTGTCAATATAGTTTCAAAATAGGCCCTTAAGTCTTCATGTGTTCCAGATGTCTTCTGCTCAAAATGGGGAACATTATGTAAGAAATGTCTCCAAACTAAGTCTTCAGGGCAAGCTAGACTTTGATCCTCCTGTCATGTCAATTAGACAACTTCAGTTCCTTGAGTTGTTGCATTGGAAGATAAAAGGTAGTGCAGTTCTCCAAATTGTGATTTGAGGTTTTGTGTGTTTTCTTGTTGTTCTTTCTTCCTAGCACAACTTAGGACAAAAGATTAGGTACATATTCAGTGCTTAAATAAAATCTCAACACTTTTACATCTTGCAGAGATACTTTGGAGTTGATCACTGACTACTAATGCTGTTATTTTAGAAGTCTTATACTTGCCTTGTATTTTCTCATATTACAAGACTGTTTAAACACTTGAATTTCTTAATAGATTCTTCCCACTTCTGGACAGATGGCATTTTTTGAAGAGGATGTCAGCTTTGCTCTGGGCATTAGCTAACAAGGTTGTAATTGGTTTGAAAACACAACATACTGTATGATGATTGTTTCTGGCACACTGTTTTTGAAACACAATTGACTTCTGTTGCGTTAGAGCTGTAAATCCTCTGCATTCCTGAGATTTTTCTTTTTTTTCCCTCTAGATGGCAGAGCATAGCACTTTTATCTTACACTAAACCACCCTCAGTGTAACAAAAAGTTGTAATACTGCTCACCACAACACCTAGATCTGAACAATTGACAGGTTCCTACAGGTAATTTATTCTATTCCAAGTTTAAATGAGGTATTTCTTGCATTTAAACTTTTCGTTCTTTGTTAATGATTGCTGTCTCTTGATGTCAGATCTAAGAACTGAACTGTTCTGTTGGAAAGAAAGCTTTAAAAAAGGATTTGAAAGAGATATGGCCACGGTGATAATCTGGCTCCACATTCAACCTCAGTGTCCAATTGTGCCATCGATTTGCAGTGGAGAACACTGATTTGCTAGGAAATGTAGTGTTGGTATTTCAGCTGCTGCAGCCTAGCAGTCTGATGCTACTTCATTATTGAATTGTCCTTCTGACTGAAAGTTATGAACATCCAGAGTGTTGGTTTCCAAACTTAATTTCTCCATTATTCCATTGTTCTATGGCCTCTACAGTAACTTTTAAGCTATATTGATTTAATCATGTATATCTGCACATTTCCAGCAGATGGCAAGATGTTCCAAGGCAACTGCCTGGGAAACACAGTTGTGTGTACAATGCTTATAAGTACTGCTCCTCATTTTAATGCTACAGGCTATTCAAAATTAGTTTAAAGGGAAAAAAAATATTTGTGATCATTGATAGCATTAACCTGTAGTACTGCTTCAGGCATCAGGTGTTTGCATTTATGTCTATTAATCTCATTCCAGTGTAAGGTTTTTCTAGCTGTATTTTCCTTTTTAAAATTCTAAATTCTACTTAATGGGTTTGGAAACTCTCAGACTACTCAGTACAAGCGTTTAGTGACTTTAACAAGAATATAGTAAACTCTCTTATCTCCTCTGACTTGGTGTCTTGAAAGAAGCAGGCTGCATTTACACGGGAAAACTGTTGTAGGATATACATTCCTTGCTGTCTTGCTGGGCTGTTATCCAGAGAGTCATCTGTCCTGCATGCTTAAAAAAATGAAACATCTAAATACCTCACTAAATCCATAGAATGAAACCAAAATAATTTATTCCAGGCTTCACAGGGAGAAAGTAGCATCTTTTAACCTTTTCAGTGAAAGTAATAATATTCCAAAATCTCTCAGAGCACATTCTCTACAGGTACCACTGAAAAGAAACAACTAATTGTCAAATATAATTTTGTATACTACAGCCAGGAGGCAACGAGAATATTTCTGGATCGAAAAGTTATCTAGCTTGGCAAACACTGTAATAAAACTAATTCAATATTGCAAATGTAGTACTTGCAACTAATAGAACAAAACCAGGAGAAAAAACTAACAATGTACTTTTTGGTTTAGGTCAGGAAGGAAGGAACCATTTCCTCTTCCACCTGGACTTCAGCATAACCGGGAGATGGAAACAAATTTTATCTTGTCATCTTTACTCATCCTGCCTAAAATCTGTAACGCCTCCTTTTGGAAGGTACCTACTGTGTCTGAAACTGATTGTGTGTATTGAATTTCATTGTATTTTGCCTCTTTCTGGTCTCCTGATAGATGCATTTGTCTGCTGAAAAAGCATTTTAACTTTTCCAAATAGTTCCAACCCGCCTTCACAAATAATCTCAGCAGTTCTTTTTTCACATTGTGATGTACAGATCTGCTTGAGTGCTTGTGCTTTATATTAACCTATTGTTATTCTGCCAGCAACAGCTGCTGTGGAAAGAAAGGAAGAAAAAAGGAATATCCTAATGCTTACCCATTCATACTATGTGCTTCCACTTGTACAAGTTGGTATTGTGAAGAAAAAGCACAAGTATGAAAAAAGTGAGTCTGTGAATCCAGGCTTCAAACATGGGAAAGAGATTTAAAGACAGTGCTGGGTGTTTTGGTTGCATAAAAGAAACCTTATCCAATTTATAGGCAGCAAGAAGAATGTTTTGCTTCATAGAATGCAATACGCCCTGTTTTGTGTTTCAGCATAATGTATTTCATGCAGTTTGGTTAGTAAACAGATATAGTGGGTTGTTCTTGTGAACAGTACTTTTGGTTAAAACAAGCTAAGTCACAAGTGGGGCAACTCTTGAAATATTTATGAAGAACTTATGTAACACAGGCATTGGGATATTTACTATATTAAAATGTTCATTTAATGGAGAAAAGGTGGTAAAATCAGAAGAAGAATGGGCTGAAACTGGGTATCATGTAAATATAATTGAGCATCGTCACAGAAAAGAAGATTCATTGACTAGCAAGGTCTATTTTTTTCTGAAACAAAGGCCAAAGGGTATGTTCCTACTACTGAAGGTTATTGAAGATTTGCTGTACTACATGGATTCCTCACCAAATAGATTATGTATGAAGTTCTTAGAAACTCAGACAGAAAGGTATAGAGTGTTGGGTGGCAGGACTTGCAGATTTTTCGGCTTTACTGAAATTACTTTTTATTTAATCAGTCTATTCACAAAGTACTTGTGTGTTTCTAACAAGGTTGACAAAAAAAACCCTTACTTTTTTCTCTCCTAAATGCTTCAGTGAAGACATCTATTTCTTAAAGCCAACTGTTATTAAAAAAAGGGCAATCAGTAGTACTTTTACCTTGGTAGACGGAGAAGACGGGTATTCTGTTATTACTTTAATTAGTGATTTAAGATCTTCAGCTATATTAGGACCTGTCAACTTGCAAAGCATTTAAGGTTTTAACACTATGAATAAACAACAGATAAATGGAGAGACATGGCTACTGTCTTCAGATATATGTGAAGTGTCAGTAACCAGCTCCATGTCGCTGTAGAACAAAAATGCCTCCCCATAGAATCGCTTCTTTAGCAGCCCAGACCAGCAGCATGTGCAGACGTGGGGGCTGCTCTTCAGCCTACTTACTCTCTTCTTGCCAAGCAAGAGACAAACTATTGTTTCTATTGAAATCGATGGCAGTGAAATAATTTAATCCAGGGGGAATGATGCCACGAAGTTTGGATAAAATTTATAAGGCATTAATGTATTTCAACGTAAACTGGAGTAAAGCTTATATCCTACATAGCATCAGCAATCACCATGGTAATTCTTTAGAGTTTCTTGCTGGATTGAGTATTAGTAGTTTTCTAGCCCATGTTAAAATAGACAAAATGAATAATGTTTCAAGACTATTTTAAGTCAACACCTCCCTTACTTGTCTGTCTTATATAAGACAGAAGCACCCAGAAGCTAACTCACTTTGGTTGATGCAACATTGGCCAGGAGGATAAAGAATTCTAAGGGTAGCTCAAGCTATGTATGTTTAAAAGCAAATAAAATCAACCCCCTATGCTTCTGTATTTATTTCTGGGGGACATTTAAATAAACTGTCTCTCTAGAAACACAATTATTGCCTTTCCTTTCATGTGTATTCATCAGCTCACAATGTGCTGTAAATCACAGGAGCTCCTTGCTTCTTGCTGCATAACCTGGTCCTAATCCTTTAGAAAGCAACAATCCCCCTTCTGAAGGATAGCAGTGAAAGAAAGGGGATGCTTCTCCCACTGAAGACATGCAGTTGGCGTTTCTGAGGATGGGAAAAAGCAGTGGAAATTGTAAACAAAAACGACTTAAGCCTGAGGATCAAGTTTTCACCTTGGTTGCTCAAGAAGCCTCTTTGTATTGCTTTCTCTGGACCAGACTTAACAGTGCTGCCCTAAATTCCCACTATTGGTCCAGCCAGCATTGGATTTGATTGAAAGACAGGCATTCTTAGTACAAAATATTCCACATTCAAGTAAGTGCCTGGTAGATCCTTCAATAAGCCTTCACAGAACCACCACTGCAGGCAATCTGAAAATAACCACAGCTGATATATTAAGTGCTTCCTCTTTATAAAGTACAGGTTCCATTTTAGCATACTATATGCACTATCATTTACAAACAATACATAGACTCCTCTTGTCTTATATAAAAGTTGCACACACAACTTTGAAAGATGAGGGTAGGGTAATCTTAAATATATCTATAAAAACATAGCAAGCTTAAGATGTACAGAAATAGATCTTTTGTGTTTGTCTAACTTAAAAGAAAAGTAGGAAGAACAGTCTGGATGGAGTATTATACCAGATGTTTTACAGATTACGCTGTATTTCACCGCTCAATCTTTATTTAATCTTAAGACTGTAGTAATTGTAATACTGGAATAGCTCAATGGCCTATATATTACTTTGCTCCTTCCAGCTATGCCTGTTCCACATTTCTGCCCCTTAACACTGGCCAGTTATTTATTGCTATGTGAAGAAAAATGTCCCTCCCTGCCCCATCTGGTAACCCAATGCATAAAAATTGAGGGTTTGGTGATATTTGTGCTAGCAAAGGGAATTCTCAGTGCTCTGGTTCTGATGACTTGCTCAATAAGCAAATGATGGAAACATGTATTTGTTAGTAACTAAGTATCAAGTGAAATAGAAGTATTTCAAGAGTTAGAGGTACATTTCCAGAGGTTGGATTCTTTTCCAAAGCTATTCTAGAATCAACTCCATCTGACCAGTTTGCTGCCCTCTCTCCTCCATACTTACACAGCAGGGATGTGCAATTTATTTCTGCTACTTCTTTGCCAGTTGAGCTTTGAAAGTTGTTTGGATAGGTACTACCTCTCAAATGTATCTTTAAAATTCCATTAAGCTAGAAACTGTAATACTAGTTGGGACCTTTTCTAATAAGCAATTGCATTACATATCATTAGCTACTTGGGAGGAGCCTGATCCCACTGGCTTTTTAAGTGCCAGTCTTTGTACTGAAGTTATAGAACTTGTGAACATGAATACTCAAGTTTGTGACTCTCAGGCCTTGAAAGACTGGTTTTCCTTATCTTTATTTCTTCTATCATCAAGTAGTTAAAAAATACCCAACAAAAGAAAACCCTGAACCCCATCTATTTGCAATAAACTAAACTCTAAATATTTAGACTAAAAAGTATTTAAAATATTCTTTACCTTTCTGAGCACCTTTCTCCTTGTTATCCTAAAATATTCCAATTAAGCATTTAAACAGTTCTGGAAAGATAAATTAAAATATTTCTTGTAAATCCTTTCATGGAAATTTCATAGGCTTTGTCTACACAAGGAAGTTCTGCCATTAGCCTGGTGCTTTTTTCTGTTTGAGCTGAAATGACAGCACTGACAAAAGAAGCTTGTGAAACTAATTTGGTTAAATCAGTACAACTTTTTTGTGCAGATGAGACCTACAAATACAAAAGCACTTTCCTTTGGCTTGTAATATTGGCTGTCTTTGCTCCATTTGAGAACACAAGGAGAGATGCTTTTAAGTGCTGAGCATTACTGATCCCAGTAAAACATGCACATACTCAGCAACTCCATGACAGACTTTACAGCAAAAGGTGGAGATAGGACACTGCACTAGAGGGACCTGTCGCTCAGTGGAATTAGGCCTATGATACCTCAGAAATAAGGGATGTTTGGATTTAATTTTATTTTTTTGGGGCCAATCTTTTTGCAGAAGAGTGACCTCCCAATAACATCTGATTAGTCCTGTTGGTGCTATATTTTCTGACAGCCTGGGCTTGACTGTCTTCTCAGATTTGTTTTTGCTGCGCAGGGCTTAGTAAAAGGAGTAGCCATGACATAAAGCTGGTATAAAGAGAGAACAGATCCCTAATGCATTATGTAATGATAGACTTAGATCTTCAAATTCATTTAAGACACGAGCTACAAAGGCAGAAAGAGACAGTGCCTTCCTCGTTTCAGCTACCAAACCCATCCAAATAGACATGTTCATTGCCAAATTTTTATTCAGTTTTCATTAAGAAGAATTAGCTATATATGTCTGTAACATATATTGCATGCAGTATTACAATAACATCAAACAGGCTTTCAACCATTGCAAGTGTTTTAAGCTGCTGTAATAAAGAGGGCATGAGGGAGTTGCTTCATATTTTTTAAAATTAAAATATTCTCAGAAACTTTCAGTAAGCTTTTTGTTATCTATTCTGCTTCATAGATAAATGCACAGAGGTGCTGTTTTCCTCCTCATGTGAAGTACTTTCTTAGGTTAATGACTCTTGAGTATTTAAAATCAGAGCAATCGTTTTAAGTGTTCTGTTGTACCAACTGTAGAAGCCTCATTGAGTTAAATTGGTTTCGCTACATTATCTATTGGATTAGCAAACTGGTTAGGAACTAATGTGAGAGCTTTTACTTTAACTTGGATAAATGCTTTTATTTCACCCAGAAACAGGACAGACATTTCTGTATATTGACCTAGTAATACAGCTGTCTCTACCAGCCATACTTTCAAACAAATGGTGCAGGATCTTGCTTTCCTTCATCTTGAGTTTTCCGATTTTTTTAACCTCTTGAGGCAGTAACAGCTATTTTTTAACATAAATACAGTAGTCTGCCTAAGTGCCCCACAGAAAGCACTCATGAATACAGAATGGTACTTTCTCTTCTGTTGTCAAAGCCAAAGTAGAGTTTTACAAGCCCTTGGGCACTGAATAGGCAGGATTTCATTATGGGATGAAATCTCTGAGGTTATTTTGATTTTCCTTCTAATGCATTTTATCTTCCAGTTCAATAGTTGGAATGTCTATTTTGTCCATTTATAGAAGCTCCAATTTCTGTATATCTACATTTTATTAACACTTCACATTTAGAATGATTACATTAACACATAACCCACTCTTTTTCTCACAGACACTACTCTAAATGGCTGAAAGGAATACAAATGCTTTCAGGTACAGCACAGAAAAAGGGCTTTCTGATCTGTCACATACTTCTTTTTTCTTTTCTTTTTTCCTCTCCTTGATGCTAGTACAACCTACTGAAAGTCAGCATTCAACTGACATCAAATTTAGTTTATTTCTGCTTATTGAGGGCATCATGAAATTAGAGATGAATAGAGCATTTAATTTAGATGTTAATGTCTGGGGTATTAATGGCTGATAATTTTTAAGCACGATGATTTTAAGACAAGTAAAGCACACCCAAAAATACAAAAGATTCAAATTTATGCAAAGCTTCAATCATTCTACCATACTCCTCTACTGAACTTTCTCCTTTAAAGAGTTTGAATGGCATCTGACTTTTCTATTTCTGGGTCTGGAAGCAGATTTAAGAGAAGCCCCCTCCTGGTGATGGAGGTGTTTCATCTTGCTCTACTCATGAAGTGCAGTAAGAGTAGCTGAAACACCTGTTCTCCCCTCTGAGTCACCTTGTTCCTGGAATGGACACAGTTGCCATATGTACACTCACAGTGCGTGTTTCTGGCTGCCTGCAGTGTTTGGAGACATTTTTTCCCCTTTTTATTTATACTTCTGTCTACAACATTGTGATAGTCTAGCATTCTGCCTTTGTTTTTTTTTTATAAGGAAAAGATCACTGCCACCTTTTACTTTGATCAATCACAAGTGAGCTGTGCACCTTGAAGAGCTGCACTCAAACTACAGAGAAAATCCCTGAATAAATCTTTTGAAGAAGTCAGCAGGGCATGCAGCCTGTGACTGTCTCCCAGATGGAGAAGCAACTAATTTTGTCCAATAACCCCATGTGATTACTCAGTTGGCTTCAGTGCAAGGAATTATGTCAGGTGCACAATTACAAACTATTACTGCTGAAATAATTAGATTAGACACTGCCTTTATAATATCTGCAGCTGCCTTCTTGCTAATTACTCTAAATAACCAGCCACTGCACACTAGATGGACTAGGTCAGTGCTTTGTTCTCTGCTCTTTAATGACTTTAATTCCAAAATCATGGATTATTTTCTTATGATTTGCACTCTACAGGAATTTGCAGTGAGTGTTTCTTCAGCTGGATTTAGTCAATAGCTTCACTCATAGCAGTAGATACTGACCCTGACAGGCAACATGATAAATAGCTAGAGAAACCAGCAGGATACAAGAAGGTTAGACTCTGCTTTCACAGAAGTAATTACTGATTTTTAAAATACAGATTAGTTCTGATTTATGCAAGTGTAACAGAACAATAAGACCCTCTGGCCTGTCTAAAGGGTGTAGTGCTGTTGTGGTGATACTGGTCAGAGTGCTGTGCAGAACATTTCAGCCTTGCCTACCATCTTGCCGTGCCTATCAAACTGCATCATGCTTCTGAGGCCAGGCAAGAATTAGTTCAGGTGTAAACTGAAAAAGCTCAGTTTTAAGCTGAAGGGAAGAGGTAGAGAGGGGAGTTAGGATATGTCAAGGTCCTGACACAAGATCATAGTACAGAAAAGGCATTGTAAAGTCATCCTCCTGTTGATTTTATTCCACTCTGCACTTAATCATTATGGAAAACAGTAAGAATGAGTCAGAAGAGAGCAGGAGGGTGTGAGCTGCCTTTAGAAGAAAGTGATTATGACCAAAAACATACTCAGAAAAAAAATGATGTATTTCTGTAATGTACTGTTTTAGCAACATCAGGAACAACCACCAAGAAAAATAAAATAGAGAATCAGAAGGGAAAAGAGGAGCCTAATTTCCTGCATGTATCAAAGGAGATGCAGAATTTCATTAGCTTTCTGGATTAGGTTAAAGTTGAGTGATACTTTGTTTCAGTATGTGAGAGTCCCAGAAACTATGGTAAATAGCACCACATGAGTACTAGTTGGATGCACTTACCTAGTTGGAGGCTTAGGGTTTTTCTGTCTCTTCTGAAGGGTTTTCTTCTGTAAAACTCAAAGATATAGGAAAGAAATCAGTATAATTAGATCAATTTTGCAGATGATGCAGTGAAGTGACTTAACTAAGGTTCCCCACCTAGTCAGCAGCCAGATCTTGATGCAGAATCTGGGTATCTCAGTCCAGGGTGAGACACTGGTGAGAACTCTGATGTCAGGTTGTGCTTTCCAGCACCCTGTTGCCAAATAGCTTTTCCATTATAACAGAAACTATAGATTGAGGTGGACCTAAACCCAACTTCTGATGGGAGTATGTTTTATATTATAGCTTAGTTCAAGATTGGGTGGGGTTTTATTTCCTGCAGAGCATTTTCTTACTTCAGTCATATTGAACAGATCTTATTTTAAGTTATAAATCTGTGTGAAAATGCTCTATTTTTCAGTGCTGGCCATGTGATATCAAACCATATGTCACACTCCTGCACGCACACTCCACCATGGTTAAATGCTTGTTTCATCCCTACTGCAACTAGCAATCATCAGCCACTGCTCAAGATCCCCATCTTCAAAGCTGAAGGCAGCTCTTCTCTTACCTACATCTTTTGGCTTGTTTAATCTTGCACCTCCCCATGGTCCCTTCCATCATAGCTTTCAGGCATTTGCTTTGCTTCCTTCGTTCCCTCCCCCTCTCATTTCATAGTTCCTTTTGTGTCAAGCTCTCTATTTGAAACAACCTCTCACTTTCAAGGCTAAAAATTTCCCTTTTGAAATGTCCTACATTGATTTCCTACACTAACAATATTCCAGTTGTTTAGATGCATATCCCAGTATATTTACTGTGGAGTTTTTTAGAGATTAATTCTAAAACTTGTGTGTGTTTTGAATACTGCATTCATTTTCTGAGTTCACCAGGATTATTTACTGAACAAAGTGTTATTTTGCACGAGTTGGGCCAGAGAATGGAGCCCTGAAGTAAGCACTGTGTATGAGTACCCACAAATTTCATTGTCAAATAGTGGAAGTGAAGAGGCCCAACATAATAGGTCAGGTTCTGAATAAAAATGGTAAAAAAATCCAAAGCAACTGAGTAACTTAAAGCCATTTATGACTTCTTTTTTTTTTTTTTTTTTAAACTTAGCTATTTAGGGACAGATGCAAAAAGGATATTTTCAGAGGAACACATGGTAGACTCACTGAAAATCAACAGAATGAATTCTGAAGTCCTTCCTGAAAATAGAGTCTGAGATCCTTCCTTATCAAGCACCTTTAAAATTTTTCCCAATCCAACAAAGAAAGCCTTGGTTTTCCCTGTTTCTAAACCACTTTTGTCTATTATTTGGGCCTATTAAGCTAAGAAACATTGTTGTGTTTAATGTTTACATTTTCATTAGCTTAGATCTGAAATGTAATACAGTCAATATTAACAATTCAGTAAATTCCATGTAGTATATTTTATTTCATGCTGTGACTAAGAGCATTGAAATGTTTTCAGTACTTTATCCAAGACAAATAAGAAAAAACCTCCACTCCCCCTTACTCAGTTCTACTTTGTTAATGAGATTTTTATGATTAAAAACTCAAACTTTACCACTACTGTTAAGCCTAGACCACCCCACAGAAGGCCAGATGCAGTGAGGAATTAGCTCTTCTGTTACAAAAAAGAAAGTGATCTGCATGTGAAACGCCAGATCTTCATTACTGATCGACACTTGAAGTGGAGGAAAACCATGATAATTTAAGATTTAAACTTGTGCTACAAATATGTACATATGAAAAATTGTCTGATGGTAATACAGGAAATAAGGAGCTGGGATTGTTTAGCAGAGTACAGATCGGTAATAAACTGCTGCTTTTAGTAGGAACTGATCACAGGACTTTCTTGACTTCAGAAATGTCTCGAGCTCATTGGAAAATATTTGGAGAAGAGATGCATCAGAGTGTTTTCAGCAAGGGGTTTTTAGTCTGTAGGTATTGTTGAGTTTGTAGCTCTTCACATGAATTGTCCTTTTTTTGTCTTTTTACATTGTGTATGCAACCCAGTATATAACATTGACTGCTGCAAAGGCTGCTGGGAACACAGCTCTGGCATATATATCAATGGTATCAGCATCAATGGGCTTAAAGAGGGACTTCAGACCACTCTTTTTGTCCAGTTTCATTATTTGATGCCGTTTTGTCTCTCCAGTTTCTATTTCTATTGTGCCATACGATCCAGGCAGTCTTCTGGGAATTCGGTGCTGCCTATTGGAAATGGCCAGTTCCTGGCTCACACCAGCTATGGAAAGGGAAAACAGAACAATAGCATTCTTCACGTTTATCTGCAAAGGAAAGAGGAGAACCTGTAATAAGAGATATACAGGACATAGGTAGTGTACTTCATCCAAGCTAGCCATAGTACTGACGTGGTGAAAACACCCATGAGATCCCTAAGTGCAGGATGGTACTTACCACTTGCTTTGGCAGAAGGGCCGCTGAAAGACTGTTCTACCACATCTAAATTCTGGTTATAATTTTAACATGCTCTGAATTGCCAAGGCACCATCAAAACAGCATAAGCCCCCCCGACTGAAAATAATGGACTGGCTTAGGGGAGACAGTTGTCCCACTGTGTGCCCAAGCCGATAGGCAGTTCTCAGGCTCCCATCAAAGCTGAGAGAATGTGGAGGTGGGACAGAAAATTAATAGGGATCAGTTATATCCACTACAGCTTAATAAAATGAAGTAATAATAAATACTACCCAAGGTGCCAGAGAGTTCAAAAGTATGTAGGCCTGAGCTACAAATTGTGATTTTTCAAAAAAAAAAAAAGGTTTCTTATTCAGTTCACTCTGCTTCATCACTAATGTGCATATATGTACATGAAGAAAGCAGTGAAGCCATCTGGAGTTCCTGGAAGAAATTTCATCTGCAGAATCCTCTGTTCAGTTTTGCTGGGTTTCATATCTACATAACTTATCTCCATGCTAATTATAGCTGTATTTACCTTAGGCAACTTAGGTGTAAAAAATGTAATCTCTAGGGGACAACACTGAAGACAACAGGCCTAGTTTTTGTCTGGCTCATCACATTTTATTATGCTGTAGCAGAGCTAAAAGAGTCTTAGCAGAAGCAGCTACTAAAGAAAACCTTCTGAGACTGCCTTTCTTCCCCATCTCATGTAATACGGTCATCACGATTTTGCCCCGACCCTACAGGATCAATTCAAGGTTACTGTAACTTACCCTGGACAGATATCAAAGGGTCTAACTATATTCTCAGAGTGCAAGCCTTACAAATCTGCATCAAGATAGACTTTGTCTCTCATCTCACTCAATCTCTCTTATTCTCCATTTCCTGTCTGAAATACAGCAACAAACTATGTAAGCATATGTTGTCTTTAGTGCTAGCTGTGCTGCAAGGGGAAGTTAGCAGTTACATTTGGTTGCTTATCATATTAATGTGCCAAAAGAATTAACCAGAAAATGTTTCTTTTCCAAAGGGGTAGAAGAATTTGCCTCTCCAGTAAAAAAAGATCATGATGCAGGGTGATTGCAAAGTCCTTCCCAGGGTTACACTTACTGACCTCTGCGCTCTGCCTTCTCGCCTTTAACTTGTTCTTTTGCTTTTTCATGTAGTCAGCATTGAAATGTGCAAATGCATATTCCACCAGTGCAGCAAACACAAACACGTAGCAAATCCAGAAGTAAACATCAAGTGCCTTGATGGCAGATGCTCGCGGAAGGGAAGACCGGGCGCTGACCATCAGCGTAGTCATAGTGAGAACGGTAGTTATACCTGCAGTGTAAGAAAGGTTGCTTTAGGCTTCATGGTAAACACTGTAAGAGGTGTATTTCCTAATCTGAAGGCAAGGAATGTGTTCACAGTAGCAGCCCCTTCATAGTGTGACTTCTGATTGCCAAAACAGTGCATTTGCATGACTAAGGCAGCATGTTATCCTTGGTTTTGATCAGGACAAACAAAACTGGACGACTTAACCCTGAAAAACTTTGGCATCTGGACTTGCAACCCTTACTCAGGCAAACAGATCCACAAGCTCTAGGAACACTTTCTTGTCACTGTCCCAATTCCTTTAAATCAATTCTATCATACATCTGCCTCACATTCACTATTGCTTTTTACCATCTTTAGATGGTTATTTTCTGTTCTTTACTGAAGCAGCTGCTCTGATAGTACAACAGAAGTTAAAGCATGAGGGAAATCTTCTAAAGGACCCTGTCTTCTGCACATGTAAACACAGCATTCATAAATGCACCTTCAGGCAAAAAGAGGATTATTAGAGAGCATAATTACAACTTCAGCATCCCCTTCCCTTTTAGTTCCCCAAACTCTTCTGTTTTACCTAATGACACTCTGGCAGGCACAGCTGACTGACTGATCCAGAAGGATACCCATGACATGGCCACAAGTAAAATAGAAGGAACATAAGACTGAATGATGTAAACTCCTCGATTTCGACGAAGGTGGAAGTGGAGACTGAGCCTGGGAAACTGACCTGCTGGAAAAAAGAGCCAACACAGAAAGGTTCTGACTGTGTGAATTACAGTTAAACTGATCCTCCAAATAACATTTCCTGTAATGACCCAGATCTACATTCTTAAACATCTTTTGGACAAGGATCACCGAAAGCTTTTTTGAATGTTGTTCAATTAGTCTTGATAAACCCTGCATGAGGCACTGCAGTTCTCATCAGCACTGTTAGCTAAGAATAGGTCAAATGATTTGTCTCCGGTCATATCAATGCCAGATCTGAAAATAAAATCATGAGTCTTCTCGAATAACAGTATTGCTTCAAAATGTGTACTGTCTTATCATCTGCTGTAGAAAGTCCTCCAGATACTAAATTTAGATTTTTTAAAAGGCCAAGTTAATTTCAAACTCAAAAAAGAGCTTAGAAGAGATGTGCAGCATAAATGAGAATCTGAATACATGAAAGAGGATGAAAAATCAGCAGGAAAGAAATTACTCCAATCTTTTACAAACATTGCAATAAACCCAGTGATACTCATACACACCACTGACTTCTACTGGGTAGAATTAGAATGATCTGACTGTATGTCATAAGCCTCATAACATCAAGTCTAATGGAAATTTTTCTTTATCCAAAGATGCAAATTAGGTCAAGAAAATGTGAGTTATACCTCAAGTGTTTTTAATCAAGTGCTGTCTGGCTACTCCATGCAGTATTTTGTCAAACATGCAGAGCTAAAGGACATACTATGCCCAATGGCTGCTCCAAGGCTCAGCAAAGCCTGGCATTTTTTGCAAGTGTAAGCTAAAGAGACTCATATCAGAAACCTGGCAGGTTCTTAAATTAGTTACTTAAGAAGTGGGATTTTGTATTATAGACAGAGGAGGTTTCCCTATGCAGGAAAAAGTCAGATACTGTCCCTGAACTGAAGACAGATCCTGTTACCCGATTTGAAGTTCATCATTTCTGTTGTGAACTGGTAATTGGTAATTGTGAATTGAGCAAGCTGCAGCTTATCCAGCCCATGGATCTCATCCTGGTTTTCTGACCAGTGGTAGACTATGTCCTCTGAAGAGTAGCCATCTGCCAAAAGAAAGCTGAATAAACACAAAGTTTGAGGAAGAAATTAAGAACTTTGAGGACTCGTAGTGGAAGTCCTTCGATTGCTCTGTTCTAACTGATTTTCATCAGTCCCATTGCAAACGTGCTGTGATTCAGTCTGGATAATTCACTGTCCTGGCAACATCATTGTTGCCAGTGTCACACTGGGGTAGCTAACTGGGGGAGAGAATTGATTGCAGGTTCACTGTCTGCTGCCTCTGTATTTGGTGATTACATAAGTAAAACTGTAGATTGCTATTTTTGACAGGATAAAATGGTATTGTGGTTAATTGCCTAGAAAACAAAGTCAGTGCTAAAAAAGAAAATGAGAAACTTGCATCAATAAACCAGTGGATCTGCCCAGAAACTGCTGTTCACAGATCTCTGGAACCCTCAGGACCTGTCAACAAATTGACATAAAAACTGTATTACCATTGATTGGGTGGCCCTTACTTGTGTCAGTGGTGAATTTCGTTCAGAAGTATTAGTGCTCATAGGAATTATGCCCTGTTCAGAGATAAAATACAGCTTGGACAAAATATACATAATTCTTTGCCCTCCTTTGTGAGTACAATTGAATTCACACAGCAATCCATGCATTGTTCTTATGATTTCTGTGTAACAGATACAGGAATGCCTAGGCAAGCTGAACAACTCTGTAAGGGTTAGTCACAAAGACATTCATTACAAGCAGGGAATTCTTTCTTCTTCCTGTTTTCTCACAAAGAAAAAATAGCACATCAAACTTTGCCTGCGGGCTTCTCTACTCACTGTCACTGGATTTGATGCAAAGCTCGGTAATTCTAGTGACTGTCATGACTGGATTTTACATCAAGCACAAAGTGGGACGTTTGTCAGCAGAACTGTGGGTTGTTCATCTTCACTACATGAAATCCTAGAGTTTTCAATTGGATCAGAGCTGAACTGGGATTGAAAAGTCCACAGTCTGATGCCCAAGACAGAGACTGAAAGGATTCGTGTTTGTACACTTTATTTCTTAACTCCTGAGGCACCCTTTATATTTCATTGACTAAAGCAGAATCATTCCAGCAAGCAGGCTTTAAACAAAACAGATTATATGAAACACTGTACTCAGCCCTTACAGCTCTCCAAATCCAACATGCATTCTTGTTCATCCATTGGATACTTAGAAAGGTCCATGTCACAGGCCACTGTTGAGGTAATCCTGTTCCAAGCAACATGAACACTAGTTAGTTGCATTCAGATAGAGCTTCTTCCTCAGAAATTCAAAGATTAAATGGAAAACTTTGAAATATTTTCAAAATCCTTCTGGCTATTGCCATTACTAAGTCTGTGGGAAACCCAAAGGTGGAGGGAAATTGAAGAAAGGTCAAATGACTTGTCGAATGGCAGAGGACACTTCAGCTACTTCTAATGACGTAAAGGACATTTCTGAGTCAAATCTTTACCCTTCCACTGTCCCCAGAATCACTACCAATACCTTAAGGGTGACTTTGGACTTGCCATTTCAAATTGCACAATCATTATTTTTGAGAACATTACACAATTATCTTTAAATATAGCTACTGAATTCTAGCAAGAGCACTCCTCCAAAGTGAGGGAATGCAATTGTTTCAAAAGATGGGGAAGTTGAGCCTAAATCAGACTCATAGTTCCCTTGGAAAACAGAGAGTAGAGAACAGGCTCTTTGCTCTGTATTCAACATCTCCTTGCCTGGTGACCTTAGTCTGTCATTAAGGACATTCTGATAGTGATTGGTCATTATGCAGTGGAAAACGTGTTGCCAAAGATGCCTTCTGGCAGCAGAGTCCTTGTAAAACACAGGGATATCTGCTAGGACACACCAGTACTTTTTTTTCTGTTATATATTAATAATTATTTTAGGAAATCATCCTAGGAAAACTAAGTGATTACTTTACAGTCTGTTCCACAAGTTAATAGATGACAGAGTACACTTGCTCACTCACCTGATGCTGTACAAAATGACTCCATCTGGCTGGAGCCTGATAAGTTTGTTCTCCACAGTCACGTCATGGAACCAGGCAGACTTGGCATTCACTATGAAAGTATCTGGCAACCAGAGCTTGTCCACAAACCGGCTGTCTAAGCCCAGTGTTTCATTGGTGTGGTTGTAAGACAGACGGTCATCTCTCCAGCTCTGGTGCAAAAATACTGTCATGGTATATTCCTATGGCAAGAGAAATCCCTGTTACAAAGTGATGCTAAACAAACACAGTGATAACCCCTTGGGACTTGGCAAAAATCACTGTAGTGCCCTACAAGTGCAATAACTGTTTCCTGTGGAAATAAGCATTTTTTATACTTAGTCAACCATAGAGCTGCCCAAGCATTTTAATTTCATATGCTTCTCCCATGGATAAACCCAAGATATCAAAGAGTGACTCAATGTCAGTGCTCTGTATAACACTGTGCAAGAGCTGCATATGAAGAAAATCGGTTTATCTCTACAAGTACTTTTGTTTTCAAAGTGTTTTTAAAGCAAAACTAAAAAAAATCAGGTGAAGTTCCACATCTGTCCTGAAGGGAAAGGATGGAGGCAAAGTCAGATTTGGTTTTAAAATTAGATCTGTTGTATTTCAGAAATGCAATTAACTCATACTTATGTTTGTTTATATGACTTGTGAGTTGTTCTACTCCACTGCATCATTGAAAGGTCTCTACACAAAACAGAGGAGCATCTCACAACCAGTCATTCCCTTAGCAATTTTTTTGAAGTATCTGTGGTGAAAAGGAATTTGAACAGAAGTTGCAGCTAATGCTGAAAATTAGGCTTTTTTTACTTAAGTGATCCAACCTTGCTAACTGTAGTAAGAAATCTCAGTGACTTATTAACAGCTGGATTCTTGTAATTGCCCATGTCTGCCACAAGAGACTATTTCTTAAAAGACAATGTTCTTGTTGTGGTAATCTCTCCACTACAAACATCCTGAGGAACCAACTGTCTCTCTAGTGATTTAGTTTTCTACGCTCTCTGTCATTGCAGTATGTACATTCACAGCTTGGAAGGTTTAACTGGTAACATACCATGTTCACTTCTGAGATGTGGTCAATGCTGGCTACTTCAATTGCAAGAGCAACGTTAACAGGAGGACCTGGGAAAAGATGTTTGAATGGGGTGATTTATATTATCATAACTTGTATAAAAATACAGATGACCCAAGACTGTCAATTTTTTCATAACAAGCAAATTCATAGAAGAGTGTTCTGTGATAAAGTGCATTTTCCAAGTAAAATCTTCTTCAATGCAAGAAACTTAAATCTTTTACTAATTGCATCCTCTCTTTCCAACAGAACACCTCAGGTCAGTGATAAAGGCCATGAGATATAACCACAACTACTGAAAATTATTAAATCCCTTCTGGAAACTACATCATCTAGTTGAAGACAGCATGACTTCATGCAAATGCAGAAGTTATCACCAACTACTGTAATCCAAAATTCCTTCAATTTAGATATCAGGGATTTAAGAACTGCATCAGCAAGAAGGCTGCATTGCTAATTCTGCTACACAGTCTTTTTTAAAAATCAAGCAAATTGTTGGTTGTTTTTTCCAGTATCCAAGTAATAGATAATCACAACCTTTTATTATGTAGATGATGAAGTTCAAATGGATATCAGAAGGTAGAAGGATTGCACAAAACAAGAGAAACATTATTCTCAAGGTCTCACCTCCAATCCCAGGCCTGAAATTACGTGCATACCCTTTCATTAAATCATCCAGGTTGGGTAACCAGGATATTTCGATGTTGGAACCTATGTAATCTCCAATGTCATTCATAGCTCTAGGTAAAAAGAAAAAGGTATCTTTTAAAGTATGGCTACGTTTACAAACAGAAAAATAACAGAAAATGGAAGACATTGACTTCTTTTACACCAAAGCCCACCTACAGTATAATCAGCTATATGGTAATTTAGTGGAAAAATACTGTATACAGCTAGAAAAACAATTTCATGTATTTCTTTTTAAATCAAAATATATTTCAGGCAAGACTATGGCCTCTTTCTGAAATACAAGCACATACTTTTTTTTCTTTAAGAAAAAAGGGTAAAATTTTATGAAAATGTAAAGGCAGCATGAGGGAAACCAAGCTACTTTGCATACTGCATAAAATGCATCTGTGGATGCTGACATGCAGCTCTCTGGGTAGCAGGACACAGCAGCTGTGACAGCTCCTAGTCCCACTGTGGAACAGCTGAGATTAGGAAGGTTGGTATATTGTCAGATGTGACAGGAAAACAGTAAGAATTACACAGCAGGAATTTGAGTTTAACATCTTCAATACTGTGAAAGTACCACGGGGCCTCAGAGAAATGAAAAGCAATGCTCATAGAAGGTGCACAAACGCCTGAACACTGCACGATCTCACTTAAAAAGTGAGCAGCTGAAAGCAGAGAAGCACCAAAGGGGTGTCCCCATGGCCCTGACCTGGCATGGAGGTGCCATGGGCTGGTCCAGAACCCTCAACAGGACCGGGCTGTGGTGCTGGAATTCAGGCACCCAAAAGCCACAGTAGTTCTGCCTTGTTCTGAGCCAAAAGAGGTGGTTGCCTACGGGCCAGGGGAACCTCCAGAAACCTTGTGAGTGGCCCATGGTTCTGCAGCACAAGGAACTGCCAACAGTAGTGAGCCTGAAGTATTTTGCCATTCTCCTACAACCTGAGGCGTGCCCCATGATCCTAGAAAGGCATGGGCAAGAGTCCTGACTGTGGTCCTGGACTTAGGGCCATTCCTGTGCATGGTCTTTAGCTGGAAGTGAGGTATCCATGGCACTGAAGTATCTCTGTCCCACTCCACCTTCCCACAGGTCCTGCAGAGTTTTGGGCATACAGGGGTGGTTCCATCATGCTGAAGTGTGAGATACCATAATGCACACATCCTTTTGTAGTCACTCTTGGGACCTGAGTGAGCCACCAGCCAGTAGGTTTTGTTGGGAGGTAATGTTTTGCTGTCAGCTTTGTGCAGCATGCCACAGTCCCCCTCCCCAAAATACAGCTCCATCTCCTGGGTGCCAGGCATATGCTTCTTTCCAATCCAGTGATGCTCCTTAAAGATATTAATTTCTTGTTGCCATTTTCTACCACCTGGCAGATGCCAGCCCCTCAGCCCTCCTGGCACAGGCAGTTACGTGGCTCTTCCATAATCTCTTATAAACAAAGGCAAGCTTATATTGTCTTCATTATCTGTTTAAACTGAGCTGGCAGACTTCATCTGAAGATCTCTGCCTGCTCACATCATTTCCCTTGCCAGCACCGTGATTGACATGACAGCAATAGATAAATGAAGGACTGTTACAACATCTACCACAACTATTTGCAAAGAGACAAATTGCCAGTGGTTTGAGAGGGCCTGTATCTGGACGCAGGTACTGTATGAAAGCTGTCTGAGCACTCATTTGGCATCTTCTGCTGAGTCCAGCAACAAATACAACATTTGAGAGACATATCTCACTAGCAACAGAAGGGAAACTCGTTAGACACCGATGAAAGGCTGCAGAGTCATACACCATAAGCATATTCTGCCTGGTACTTACGTAACTTTCTTAGCGTGTTCATGCGACATTGACCCACATAAAGCACGTATATTTGCTCTTCAGAATATGCCAGTCTGGGCATTCAGCTCAGCACAAGCAGTTCCTGCTAGCACAGTGGCAGAGTAGCTTACAATAACCAACTCTTCTCCTCACAGGATTGAAAGAAAGATCTTTGATTGCCCTGGTCATAAAATTCTTGCCCCACACGTATGGAGTCAAGTATGTAAGGAAGGAGTTGTGGGGGTACATTGTATAAATGTAAGTTCTGAGCAGCAGAGACACTGCAAACGGGCATTAATGGAGCTGTCAAAGCTTAAGTGGCCTTAAAGCATAGGGACACTGCTCCAAATTGAAACTTCATTAGTTCACAGCAAAATGTTAAAATTAGGGATATATATTAAATTGCATTGACAATGTTCCCTTCCCATGAGCATGCTGCTGACGTATCTTCAGATCAAATTACTCTCTCAGATAATTCTCAGGTTCCTATATCTTTTCTGAGTAAGGATCTTGGAAGACTCAGAGCCATATTTTCAGCAGCATAAACTGGAATAACATAACTGATTTAGACAAGAGCTTTGAAGATTTATAACAGATGTTGACAGAGTTTTTTCCTTCTTTATTGGGTCTCATCAATTATATAAACCCTTCTTTCCATCAGACTGTTGTTTCTTATGTGCTGGTCTTTCAATCACCCAACTGTCACTATTCATAATACTTGGCAGGATCAGGATGCTCAGGTCTGGCTTCTGTCTCCAATACCACCAAACACTGTAGTTCAGAAATTCTTTCATTTTCTTTTACATTCACTACCCTACTTCTGGAAATACTAAGGCTATCAGCTAATAGAGAAAACAACTAATGATTTCAATTAAGACCTTGGCAGGTTAGAGAATATGAGATTATGTTGAAATTATTTTGTTTAAAAATGTACTTATTTGTAACTTGTAAATCTCAGCCACAGATATGTAACAGTATTCCTAACCAGAAGAATACCTGAGCTCCCCTTATAGGTAAACAATGATTCTTTTAGTCTGTCCATAATTACAGTAAATAACTAGAATCTGCCTAAAATCTCTTTTCAGTGGAAGATGGTGCTTTTCCACTCCTGTTGCTAAATCTGCAGCCAGGTTCTGTAAAGTCCTTTGAAAACTGTACTCAAGTCAGAAGGTGACTGCACTGGAGTAACCTATCTCTGCCTGACCTGTGAGGATGGGGGAATCAAGCTGGGGCTTCCTACATACACAATAGTACAAAAGTGCTAAGTATGAGTTGTAAATTTAGAATACCATGTGTATTTATGAGTACTCAAACTAAGAAAAATAATGAAAACAAATTCTGCTGCTCCCCTTCCACTAGGTACTGCTACATGCATGTATCAAGAACTCATCCCCACATAAGTGACTTCTGAGCAGTCACTTGCTGAAAAAGGAGTCACGTCACTATAAGAACTGCCAGGAGCCTCATCTGTTTAAAAAAGCATTCACAGCATGCAGCAGTTCTCCTGTCTCAGTATTTTGTTTTAATGGCATTAAGGACAGCCACAGAGCAAAAAGAGAGTTAAAATGACAAGAGTTGGGTTAAAAAATGTGGGCTCTAGCTTGCCATGTGTTTTAAGCAGATTACAATCTAGAGGGAGTTTTACTTAAATATCCATGACACAATTAAAATGAATCTTGTTTCTATTATTAATAAAGCCTTAGGGTCAGATCATCAGTGTAACAAATGTATTGAAGTATGTGGAGCTCTATGCACTTCATACCAGTGAGGGTTATCAAAGTATTACAGCTGACATAATTTTATGGCTAGCTTTACTTTGTTGATGTTTACACTACTGGTTAATTTTTAAATTTCTTTGAAATGGGGAAAAAAAATCAACCATTCTGTGATTCCATGACATGTTTTTCCTTTAAATAACCCAGCAATCACGAAACAGCAGCGTGGACCTGAGCGTTCCGTAGGGAAGTCCTTAGTTAAATGTGTGACTTTGGAAAGTGGATCTTTATTTTTTATGGCACTTTACAGGCCAGTTTCTGATAACATCTTTGAGCCATTCCTCTGGACTTCTGTCACCTGATCCAGCATGAAGGATAGTGGGAGAATTTCATTCCTCCTTGATAAGCATTTGGGATTATATATGACCCAAAATATTATTCATTTATTGTGCCTGCAGAAGGAAGACAGGCATAGAAAAGGTGCATTGGAAGGGAGTAACTTTTCATAGTGTGAGCAATAAAGATGAAAAGAAAGGTAACTACTTAGTTGATCCAGCAACTTCACTTCTGACTTAAGCTGCTGTAAAGCTTGTTTGGTAAGAAAAGGACCTTGTATAATTAAGCTATTGATTTGTAAAATTCAACTCATCAAAAAGCTTTGCTTCACTTTGCACCAGGCCAGAGTGGGGTGCCTATGGCAGCACAGTCCTGTACTAGTATCACTCTGGAAGTCATTCCCAAATCTCAAGCTGGAGATGGTTGCTCATCCACAATCTGTACGCATCTCATTTCAGGCAGGAGTTGTTGTTATCAGTAGAATACATATTCCTGCTGTTTAAACCACAGGAGGAATAGTTAGTTCTCTTGCACAGTAGACAAAGGGGAGCAGAAATCACTATTGATAATCCTGGCAAAACTGTGGGGTTCTCTTTGCCTAACAAAACTGTCCTTGACACAGGCTAGGGAAGGCAACACCGAGCAATGAATCTCAAATGGCAGCACAAAGAAATGCCTCTTTCAGAGCTAAGTACTATCAGTTCTAGAATAAAAAGTACATTGATCCCCAAATCCTTTCTGTATGAGCTGACTTCTTTCTCCCAGCTGCTGCAGGACCACTGCATTGTACTCATGTGGAGTGACCTGGAAGAGAAGCATTAATCAACTTGGAGAGCACATCTTTAAAGGCCTTGCCAGGGAAGTGAGGTATTAGCCTGCCTTACTCTCTTCCAGAGCAATGCTTGAGAACTAGAAACTTATCAATATTACTAGAAAAAAAAAGTGGTATTTAAACTACACCAAGGAAAGAGGCAAACGATGTGGTCTATGTGAATGAGTGCACTCCAGCACCTGAACAAGAGAGAACTCCAGCAATATCATTTTAGCACAGCAGTGCCAAAAGCTCAGCAGCATCTTGAAGTCAGTGGCCAATGAGATACTGACCGGAGGTCACACTTGTGGGGAGGGCATGCTAACCTTCTGGCAGACAGGTACAGCAGTAAGACATGGAAAATCACTTTTTGCATCTCTTGTTTCTTCTTTAAATCTGATAACCTGAGTCCTTTTTGGGACTGTGACATAGTTGTTACATGAATCTTTTAACCTGGTAGATGGAAATACCTGTTTGACTGATACTGAGGACCAGGGTGGAATACATTTCATTTTCTTTGGGATACTCTTTGGGGGCAAATGTGCCAGGTGTCATTGCCACTCAAGAAAACTTTTCCTTGGGAAAAAGACAGGGAATATCCTGCAAGGTCAGTGAACAATCTGGCCTCTGTCAAACTCCAGGATTATCCAGAGCAGTATATGTATCCTTCCCATCTGCCATTCCTGAGTCTAAGTGAAGCTGACTGTAAATATGTTTTGTATTTTGAAATGTAATAGAAAAAGCATTAGGCTTAATTCATAACAAGGTTTTGAACATCAAAGCCCTTATTTCCTCTCTGAGTTTTAAGCTACAGAAAATGGACCGCTCTTTGCCTATACTCACGTGTTAAAGCTGCTCTGTTTCCATTAATAGAAGTAAAAGGATGAGGGATACACACAACAGGACTATTCTGTGCAAATATGTAAAAGTCATTTAACATAGTAGAATCTTAAATATAAAAGGTACACTTATATTTAATTAGAGACTTAAAATGTCAGTAAAGAATGTCAAAGTACAGACACACAGCCCCAAACTCCTATCAATAGTACGTTTGCCCCCCACAAATGAAGAAATATTTCACTAAGTGTATTTCAGCAGATGATCTCATTCATTATGACACATGTATTATTGCAGCATCCAGAGCATATTGAACTCTGATAAACTAGTGGAGGCTACATTCTTTGTCCCAAAGAGCTGTCAAGCATATAAATGCTAAATTTGTTGCCACTAATCACTGTCTCAAGCAGACCACAAAATACTACTCTGTAAAAATGTTTACCTGAACACAGCACTGGCATAAGTAGGATGTGCTGCCTTAGGTTGAATTTGGCTCATTCACTAGTCAAATAGCACACACAACAGAGAAATTGCTTCAAACAGCCTTTTAAAGCACCCTGAAAGGATATTCAGAATGCTGTGAGGAAGCAGGCTACATGTATTCCTCACTTCATCCTCTGCCAAACCTTCACATTATTTTAATAAGTAGCTTTGCCTTTGGAAAGTCTCATGTCATACCACTGACTTCAGAACTTGCTGAAATATTCATCCTTTTTTGAGTGTGTTTTTGCTCACAACTGTCAATGCACAGTCCCTGGCACTCACAAGCAGAGAACTTGGTGGGTTTGGATGGCCTCTGTCATCAGGGCCACGAATCACATTACCTTTAGAGAACGAAATCAGAGCAATAAAATGTGATTGTCAGGTTTGCCCATTCTTATAAACCCAGGGTATTAATAAAATCCTGCTCTTCATAAAAGCATCTCTTGCCAAAAATAATGATATGTCATTTCACATTTGGGAACTCCAAGGAATGAGGATAAGGAAGTTCATGTGCTCCTCGGGCCCTGACAAGGGCAGTTGTCTCATAGGTTGTCTCCGTGTGAGTAATTCTAATGACGGAAGGATAAAATCTTGGTTCAGTTCTGTTGAACTCATCAAAAGTACACATGCAAGCAAGGTTACTCACTTTTTACAGGATTAAGCAATGTCCTGCCATAGCCACACTTAAATCCTGGACCTTCAGAAAACCACTGTACTGAAGAGAGCAGTCATCTTTGGCCACTGAACCTCTTACACTGGTATATTTGGCAAACTACTACAAACTGAACAGCTGGAATGTCACAAGCTAGAATTTGCCTTGCCTTACTCTGTGCCATGGGAGTGCCACAGACCTTGGAGACAGAGACTGAGGAGAAGGCTGACCCTTCCTTAAAATTAATTGTGTTTCTTCTTTTACTCAAACATCACTTTTCAACCAAAATACTTAATGCTAGCCCAAGTGCAGAAAGAGAAACAGGATCACTGAAATGATGGGCAAGATCTTGATGCCCTTAGGTCTTAAGCAGTATTTTTCCTGCCTTCACTGTGATACTGGATTGCTTCAGAGTATGAGGGTGTCAGGATCTGACCCTGGGTAACAGATTCAAGGTCACTGGATAAAGCATTATGTCAGTCCTGAATAAGAGCAGTAGACTTGACACTTCCTCTAATGCAAGATCCTTTCTTGCTCTTTCCAGTGGAAAAAAAAAAAAAAAATCCCACTAATTCATTCCAAAACCTCTAGCAGCAATGTTATGTCTTACTACAATTATCTGCAGCTATTAATACTGCCTGAAAAGTAGAAGTAGGAAGACCCCTTTAATACCACAGCCATCTCTGCTCTGGATGATGTAGGCAGGTTTTTACATGCAAGTTCTTTTTTACTCCCCCTTCTATTTTCATTGCATAATCATGGCAAGCTTTCTCCATGTACAGCCTCCAGATCTGTAGCGAATATCCAGAGAACGTAGCTGGTTGCCTAGCTAACACCTTCAGAATAAATGTGACTGAGAATTGCAAACATATATCTTTACAATTTATTATTTTAAGACATGGTTGGCGTTCTTCAAATGTTTTTTTTTTTTCTGAGATCTCTGGCAAGCTCTTCCTCTTATCTCAAGTTCAAGAGACTTGGTGAACCCATTAGAAAGGAATGACTGTGTTCTGGGGTTTTTAATTGTGCCTATGGAGGCCCTGAGCAAAGATGTTCAGTTAGTACCCACTGGTGGTGCTGGGGTTTATGGAAGAGTTTCACAATCAAGCAGGCCCCTGCAGAGCTGTTTGAGGGGAAGAGGCTGCTCTGGGACGTGTGGTGCCATTACAAAAAGTGATTGCCCCCAATTTAGAGTAAGTGCCCTTCGGGAAAAGGCTTCCATAGGCATCCTGTTAAAAACACACCCCTTGGTTAAGCCAAGAAACTGCTGCTCAGTTGGCAGAAGTGCATCCTCTGCTAGAAAAAGAAGAAAAAAAGCTGGGGGACATTGAGGAAACTCTTCAGTCAAGATCCCTCTTTCTACTGAACACTCAGGCAGTCATAGCCCTCAAATGGAGAGCATCCCTGGGCAAAAGTGGGAGTGGGGGCTGTGGGCAGGGGAAAGAGTATCACCTACAGCCAGAGCTGGCATTTTGCACCCCAGCCACACCAAAAGACCGGCTGTCTAAGGGCAGTCAAGAAAGAACGATAAGGCGTTTTCTTACCTGATACACCTGTGCTGTTGGGTGCACAGTAGAACCAAGGCAGGAAAAACCCAGGTGAGAAATTCCATTTTACTCCCATTTATTAGACACTGGCAAACAAAACCTAGGTTCCCTGGCTCTCTTGGCAGCTCCAAAGCTCCAGTAGCGTTGCCATCCTCGCTTGCTGTGACAAGTTGAGGCTGAGTTTAAAGCAATGTATTGTTGCTCAGCAGCAGCAGCAGCAGCCCCCACAATCTCCAGAGCGCCCGGGAGCCATGCAGGCAGCCGGGAACGCGGAGCAGGTAGCGGGGCAGCTCTCCTGCCCTGCGCGGGGGGCTCTGCTGGGCGCCGCCGCCTCACTCCCGCCCGGCTCCGGTGCGCTGCTTCGGCATTGCCCGCCCGCCGCTTTCAGATCCTCTCTCTTCCTCCGGCCGGTCTTCCCGGGGGCGAGGCCGGTTGCCGCAAATAACCTCCAAAATGATAGATTAATCCCACCGAGCGCCGGGGGGAGCAAACGAAAAGTGCTCCGGAGACACCGGACATGTCCTGTGCGATTAATCACAGGCAGAGGGAGGGAGATGCAGCCCGAGCTGAGGGCAAAGGCGATGAAGCCATGGAGCGCAGGCGGTCCGGAGAGAGCTCAGAGGGAGCCTCGGCACGGAAAAGGGCATGTGAAGTGCAGGGACCGAGCGCCGCTGGGTGCTGGAAGCACGCTGCCGCCTCCCCCGCCCCCGCCCCCGGCCCTCCCCGTGCAAATCCCGGCTGCACGGCTCCGGGGCGACCGCAGCTGCAGGCCGCCTTCGAG
>VZTU01004372.1:246509-364052 GCA_013400835.1 Zapornia atra | reverse complement strand
GGTGGGGTGTCGGGGTGGGGGAGCCGCGGGCACCCGGCCCGACGGCTCTTCGGGACTCGGGCTTCATCTTTACTTGCAGGTCAAACTCGGGTTTCTCCTCCATATTCGCTCTTTCCTTCTCTCCTCCTCCTCCTCCTCCTCTGCTTTTCGGTGCCGTTCAGTGCAGAATGACAATTTTAAACCAGCCCACAAAGGAGACACTCTGAAGGAGACATTTTAGAGACAATTTATGGTAAAGCAAAAAAAAAAAGTATGTGCAGATACCTTAGTCGAATGAAAGGATGCACAGGGGGTAAAGCACTCCGTTTGTCTTCTCATATTCTTAATTTTGTCTTGTTATTTAATACCAGTATTTCCAGTGGTAGTTGAGGGGTGAGGGGAATACCAGCCTGTGGGATCCAGGAGGAGAATAAATGCATGGATTGTCTACAGATTGTGTACAGATCTACAAGATACACAAACATCCATAAACACACATACAAGATCATAGCTCATAAACAGGTAAGAATGATGCGGGGGCTTATTTTGTTTCTGATCTCTTCCTTCCTCTGCACGTTGCAATGGCCATGCCTGCAGCTAATGTATGCTAAGGAGGGAAGGACCTAAATTTAAACTCAAGTGGTTGGGCTGTTGCATGAAAAACTGGTTGGTTGTAGGAGGGAAACCACTAGATTTTTAATGGAATTTACAGGAGGATACGCAGAACAGAATGATTTTGTCTCTCTGTATAATAGAAGAGATTTACACCTTTCAGGATATTTTCAGTTGACATTCTTTCATATTTTTCCCACTCTTCAGGATGGCATTCCAATCAGCCATGTACCTACACTGGGAATTCCTTGGTGTTGTTTTTCTCTGGCTAGACAGCCATCATTGACTTCACTACTGAAAAAGAACAGTTTTCTAAGTCTTCAGCATACATCTGTGAAAATAGCACAAATCAGCCAAGGCAACTTGTACATGTAGAAGAACTGTATGTATGTGTATTTTATACATGTATAACATATATACACCTGTGTGTTTGAATGTTGGTGTAAGTACATCAGAGCAACATACGTGCTACAAAGTTGGCCATTAAAACAAGTAAAATACACTGGCAATCCTCTAAAGGAATCCTTACTGAAAAATTGTGTAACAACTACACTTTGAGCACTTCCTCACTTTGATCCCATGATAAAGGTCTTTGCTGTCAATGGTTCTAATATTGCAAAAGAGGAAGCCAAAGGAAGAGCATCACCTTTGGGTTTTCTCTAAGCTCATTAAGATAGTTCTCCCTTTCACTTCTTCTACTGCTCTGTTCCTTTCTCACCAGCTCTACAGACAGAACCAGTGAGGTGACTGGCTGCAAAATCGTCAGTGTTCTTGGGATGGCAATATGTTTAGCTTCAGGATTTTAGGATCTTTCTGATAAGTATTGTAATCGAGGTATTTTATCAGGGTTCTGATTATCCTTGGAAAAAACACGCTGTCCCACTCATTGCAGTGGGCATTGCATAGGGATAGGACAAATACTAGGTCATCATTCAGCCTTGGTTTTAGTTGCTTCTTCACACCTATTTATGCAAAATAGGCTGTTACGTGTAGATATATATACACATCCCCCCACTCAAAATTAATAATTCCTCTTGCCAAAGGGAAGAGAGGGGATAAAATAATAATAATGATCAAGAATATATTTAATTTCCTATAAATCTAGCAGAATATCCCAAACTCTTTACAGTCAATGCCAGATTAAAACTGCTTAAGAGATAGATTAAAAAACAATTAAAATTGCTATTAAAACATCAACACAAAACAAAATAAATAAGCTCCCCAAATCTTTCCCATCTAATCCTCTTGAAAATAATTAAAGCTTTCCTTTAGCTACTGGCTTGGAACTGTCAAATAGTCTGAAAAAGATGGCCCATGATACTAGATTTTTCTTAAGCCCTTTTGTCACTCCACTAAATTACTACTTCTCCTCAATCCATATGGCTGCAGGCAGAGCTGTTACAAACACACCCATCCTATGATCTGACCTCGCGTATGGAGAGCAGGTGGATCATTAAACATGCTCCAACATGACCAGGTTGTCAGGTCAGAGTTACAGAGCTTGGAACAAAGTTTCATCTTTTCTGTTGTACAGGTAAAGCTGTGGTACTGCTGGCACAGCGAGGTAGTAACGACCAGCGTGGTACGTAGGTCAGTATGCCTGTACTATCTGACATGTCTGTCTGACAGGGCTATCTATGGGCTCCACCCACATCTGGATAATTTTACAAGGAAAAAATCATCTAAACATTATTATTAAATCATTAGTTGCTATTATTACTCTCTTAATTACTAAACTTTGAAGTATTTACACTTTCTCAAGTAGTAAGCAGAGGTCACAACTCTGAAGTCCTGCTTTGCTATAATTAAAAGCAGAAACCCACATTTTAAAAGCTGCCAAGGATCTTTCTTATGGAACATGTAACAGGTGTGATTTTTTTTCCTGATCATAGTCATATGCATTTTGTAACTACTACTGTAAAATAGCTTCTTGGAAAGCATAATTTGATGGGATTGAGGAGAAATATGCTCAGTCGTTTTGGCCAAATAACAAGTTTTTCTAGTCCTTTATTACCTCAGCGTATTGAAAGCATATCAAAAGGACGTTAGTTAAATTTTACAGTTACTCTGCACTACCTGGTACTCTTAATAGATCGCTTCCTAAACAGGACAGGTGGTTTTACTGCCAGCAAAGTAAAGATGTCATATTGTCACATATAATTTTGAGGCAAAAAATGTACCACATGGATAATTAGCTTCACTCTCCCACGACTCCACATAAACAGCTCTTGAAAGACTGTTGTGGCAATGTCGCCAAATGTCTCTAGATATATAAATTACACACATATGTCTATTTTTATAAATGAGATTTGGGAATATCGGTACCAATGGCACAGTGGGAATATTTAGCTCATTTTGGAGGTTGTACTGTATTTGCACTGCATGAATGTCCCGTGGCCCCAACACAAACATGTCTGTATTTAAAAAATCTCAGTATAGCCACAACATTAATTTTCCTTTCACCTAAAGCACTGGATGAGAATTCTGGTTTTAATCTGTTTCCAAATGTTCTGTAGAACATCCAGTTCCTCCCTCAGCCTGCAGAGATTCTTTTGATAATCATGAAGTGCAGTGTGGCCAGACACTTTGCCCTCTTTTTCTCTTCTTTGTGCAAGAGATTTGGGATAAAATTCTCCACTTTGCCCGTGAGCCATTCTAGTATCAGGCCTGGAAAGGACCATCTTCCAGATGTGTTGATCTCAGTGGTGGGCCCAGCTGATGGCATCCCTGGTCTTTCCTCTGTGGAGTGCTCTGATAGCAAATACCCCTCACATTCTTTCTTACTACAACTCCAAAGGTGACTGGTAAGATAGTGATCAACGTTATGCCACTGTCTTACAGTCAGAAGCTGATCCACATCACAGAACAGGGGCAGAGAAGTTGTTTTATGTAATCTGATGTAAACCACACTGCAAAAGTTAAGCTTCATATTATTGGCATATCTTACTGCCTAAAAGCTAGAAAGCTCCATATATGAGCTACTGTCACCTTGGAAACGTTCAGAGAAATACCAGCCGCCTGTAGAAGCGCAGTATATAGCTGTATAGCAAACTGAACTGTCCAGTTCTATACTAAGTTTCAAAGTGATCATGAGGTGGTACTAAAGTAATTTCACTGAACTGCCTCTACATTTAACTGTGAGTCAGAAACCAGCAGGGGTTTAATTGATACATGCTCGCTCCCTTACCCAGATTCTCAGAGAGGTGCCAGTGGTGGTCGGTGCCTACAGAATCCAGAAAAGCAGCATCAGCTGATGCCTTTTGCTATGTCTCCTGGGGCTTAAAGCTGGAGTAGATTCACTGACTTTCTAGATGATGGGAGCCATAAATTGTGGATCGGGAGATATGAACTTGTCTGGGGAGCCATAATTGAGCATCTTCAGAGGAACTCTCTTCTCCCAACTATATGGGAGATAAAATCTAGATTGCCTTTCCCTAGTGACAAATGTTTCACCTGATGGAATATCATGACCAGTGGCACAGTAGATGTAACTGGTAGTGTGCACTCTGAAACAACCAGTGCTGCTTGGAAGGGGGCTGTTGTAAAATGTGAGTAATAAAACATCCAGTATCTCTGTATTAATAGGATTAGCAATTTGAACTTTGCTGCAGTCAGAGTGAATACTACATCAACATTTCCTATGGAATAACTCAGTTTTGATTCCTCTCCCAGTGCTGTCCCTGGCTGTAGCAGCGCTTATAATCCATTATGGTTTACAGCAAGGTTACACATCAGCTATTCTTTTTCCACCCAACTGCTGGTTAGGTTTTTAGGAAACTTAAGAGGTTAAACTCTTATTTATTTATTGCTAAAAGCATTGTTACCAGTTTTTGTTACTTTTATTATGAAAATGTCCAAACAGTTGTAAACTGGGACTGAACAAATACCTCAATAAAAGCATCACAAGAAACTGACAATCCCTGATATTACCAGGCACTGCTACAAATGTTTTCCTCAGGGGCAAAAATGTGCATGGCTCTTTTCCATCCTGACTCTAGGAGCATGAGAACTGGCGGGTTCAGAGTTAACACAGTTATATCTATTCTAGATCTGCAGAGAGAGCTATACAGTTAATCACTGCATATTTTTAGCCTACATCCTGTAGCTTTAATCCTGCAAATGTCTGTATGTAATTTGTTTTATGTAATATGAATAGATGCCATAAAATCAAGATTCCACCGTCTCTGGAGCCAAGAATGTTCATATATTTCTAAAGAATGAGGACCTATAGCGTAAGTATAGGATGATGAATTGGTCACTGAGTAATATATACTCCACGCTGTGTTTACCAGTAGAAATAAATGCTTAGATTAGCAGCACGTGCTTATATGTTTGGTATCAAAAAACCAGACCTTACCTCTCATAGCAACTATAAAGAATTACAGAATGGTTGCTTACAACTGAGGAACATTTTCTGCTAAATCTGAGGACGCCTTCCCTCTCTACGTACAGATCAGCCTTAATTTCAGGAAAGAACGATGTCCCTGTGTTTTATAACTGAGTCACTGACTCGCTGAATTTCTCCAGCACGTCTAGCAGTTAGGCCTAGTGCCAAGACTAAGGGGACAAGATTCTGCTTTTCTGTGAATCTAGCTGCACGGTTCCTTAACTTTGTCAGGGTAATACATAGAACAGAATAGAAAGGAAACCCCGTTAATTACCAACAAAGAGCTAAAATCTGGTAACTGAGCACATGGCAGCAAACAGGCAAGTTGAAGAAGAGTACTCCAGCTGAGACACATTGTATGAATACAGACAGTTGCCTTTACTATGCAAATCACTAACATATCAATTCTTTGTCATTTAATGATTTTGTGTGTACTTGTAGCGATTACTGAAGTGTTACAAGGAACCTCAAACCCTGCGGTTTCTGCTGAAGCCAGAGGAAGCATCAGAGTGTGACATTGTAAATGGGCACCGTGATCAGTGCACATGATTTTTGCTGTAATAACCCTTAATTAGTAACTAATGGTGAAACCCTATTGTCAGAATAATACAGGCTTATTTCTGAAAAGCCATTTAAGACAGCTTTGTTCTGGGTTGAAAATCAGAAATCTTCAGTATACTAAACCGTGTGTGCTCCAGCCTCAAATCTGTACTGTTTCTGCCTTGCAGGAAGTCATCCAAATACACTAAAAAGGTTTTTTTTTAATCATGCCACCAACTTGCTTAAAATTTCTAAGTGTATGTAGACCAAATAGCTGAGATTTCACCAGGAATTTCTCTGATTTCAGCTACCTGATATCACCCAAGCTAGAGGCCCAAGACAGGCTAAACGGGCACCACAAGTACCCTCATCACCTGTGTCATTACTCCCATTAACACATGGCAGCATTAATTAATGCCGCCGAGTTTTTCAAGCTTTTATGTATTAGAGAGCATGTCCAAAGCTCACAAAAACGCATTAAGCAATCTTGTCAGTCCAGCCCGGGAAGAGGCTGCGTTTCACTAGTTCGTATTTTAACCTACACTCCTAGAAATAAAATAATTGCCAGGCGGGAATACAGCCCGCTCGGCTGCTCAGCTGATCCCAATCTGCCCCACTCCCTGCCCTGAGGAAGCCCCTGAAGACCCGCCCGGCCTCCTGTAACTCCAACAGCGTAAATTTCGGAGCGGGGAGTCAGCTCCTGTCAGCCCGGGCGGGCGCCTGCCAGCCGCCCGCAGTGCCCCGGCCCGCCCGCCTCAGCGTGGCCCGCGCCCGCCAGCACCGCGCTGCCTCAGCGGGCAGGCTCAGCTCTCTCCACCGCCCCTGCCAGCGGCCGCGGTGGTTTGATCCGTTACCGAGGCAGCGGATGCAACAGTCGCCGGGCGCAGCGCGGGCACGGGCGGCGGTGAGGCTGCGGGCTGGGCTGCGGCGTGTGACGGGGCGGGGGTGTCGGGAGAGACCCCTTCTCGCTTCTCCCTTCCTCCTTCCTTCTCCCTTCTCTTGATTTCGCAGTTGAGGTTCGGGGCGCCCTGTAAGGTGAGAAATCCTGGCAGCAATGGGTCTCTTCCTGGTTTGTGGTTTCCTTACAGGAGGTCTTTGGGCCATCTACCATGCTCTGAGTTTTGGGCTGATTTACCCAGAGTCCTGTTGTGTTGGAGTTCGAGTTGCATTTCTTGACACGGCTGTGGCCTCACAGAAAGTATCTGGGCAGTGGCTGGTGCATTGGCACCTCGACCTATGTCTGTGCTACTTTTTAGTGCTGCTAACAACTCTCACCCTGTGTAGGAGCTCTGTCTTGCTTTTAAGGTGGTTCTTATAATTTAATTAGGCTATTCCATGCCTCAGATCCCATGGTGTGTTTTCTCTGTTCCTTTAGAGAAAATACTTTCTATTGGCTCATGTTTTTGAGTTCTGCAAAAGGATTTATATAAATGCCCTCAAAGCTGAGCCACTGCCTGCCTTAAAATGAATCACATGAGCAAGTCTCTGTATGAGTAAGGTCTTGATGAAGCGTTCAGCCATGTGGTAATAACTCATTCTAGATGATACACAGAAATTACTGAATGCTAATAAATCGTATCAACACTTGAGGACAGTTTACTTAATGCTGGAGAACTGCATTCCATGCAAGAACAAGTAGTGTGTTGGAGTTGCTCCCTAACAGCTCTGTGCAGAGTGGTTGGCTAAGTGGATGAAATACATTCAGAAGGCTTGTTTTAATAACAGTTCAATCATAAAAGACACCAGTGTCCTCTCTTCTAGAGACTTATTAAAGTTGATACTCAAAATGTGTGACTGGTACAAAGGGATGCGATTGTATCTGGTTATTTCACACCCGTGAAGTATTTACTGCATGCTATTAATTCATCTCAAGTCACCACTATTGCAAGTTATGTACATAAAGCATGTGCTTTCCTCTCTTAGCCTGGTGTTTGTGAAAGATCTATCAGTATGGAAGATAACGAGCTCACTTTTAGTGAGGAAGAAGAGCAAAAATCTCTTGAGCTGTCTATGGAAGAAGAAAAAGAAGACAAAGCTGGTCAGCTCTTTAATGTGGAAGAATGCTGGGAAGGTGAAAAAGATTAATTGTTTTATTGACAAAAAACTAACATTAGTTAGTTTCTACTTTAGTAAATGGCAGCAGTGTGGTTCTAGATTGAACAATATGCTGTGTAAATGCAGTGTTGTCTAGTGTTACACTGTGTAGGTGTAATCCAAATCCAACCTCTTATTTCTGTAGTGTTATTTCTGTGTATATCTCCGCTTTTTACCTCTGTAAGGCTGAGCTACTCGTGAATTTAGAGCTATTGATGGTAAAAATCCAATACTGGACTGTATGGACCTGATTCAGTTGCTCATATGCTGGCATCTAGTGCCACCTGAAGTGCTCTCAGCTGGGTCCAGAACGGGGTAAGTCTTCCATGGAGTCAGCTCCATGAAGATACTGGTTACTTAAGACATCTAAACTGGTACCAAATACCTCTAAATAGAAAGCAAATTTCTCTATTTGTGTCCAAAAGTATGTTTCAGTATATTATGAGAGGCAACATATGTACCACTTCAGAGATTATCATGCACGGTGCCATGCTGAGTACTCATCTTTATGGTAAAAAGACTTCTTAGACTGTTATTTTCCTGCTGTAATTGTCTTGCTCACATACTTAACAAAACCTTTCTATCTTCACAGTGCAGTAGGGTAAGGTACTGTAAGATAAACAATTCTTGGCCAAAACCTGTCAATACATGAGCCCCCTCAGTGGCTTTGGTTTGTTTTACCCCCCTGTACATACATTGGATTGGTGGTGACACTTGTGTCATGAAGGCAGAGGTATTTCCCTGGGTGGGTTTGTGGGTATGCAATAGTCCTGGGTGCTTTGCCATGTGGTATTTTATATATATATATATACTGCAGTAATGCTATAAAATGTCATCTCTGATTCTCCACATTTGACTTGACAGCAAGTATACTAGAGTTCTGCATTTCTAAGTCTGTTAAACTCTTGGCTTAATATCTATTAGAAGACAAGCTTGAAGAGGAGTTGGCTGCTGATGGCACGATGGGACAAAAGGATGCTTCTGAAGAAGCTGAAGACAGATCTGATTCTAGCATGTAAATAGCTTGTTTTCTTCCCAGTTCTAACAGTAATGTCCTTTATAGTGTTCATTTACCTTCTCAAGGGAAGGTTTGGTTAATTCAACAATGTGTTTTTGTCCAAGTAATCAATATAGACCTTTCCTCAAAGAATAAAGCCAGTTGGTCACTACTGTTAAAACAATGAACTGAGTAAGATGTAAACAGACTCTGGACACACCTATAACACAAAGACTTCACCATGTTCTTGTGAGCTGATGGACTCCCCTCAGAGGAGGGGTAAACTCCCCAAATTATGCTGCTTCTAAAATCCATTCATCTCTTTGTAATAATACACAGCACTCTGTGCTTGTAGAACATCAGGAGCTATTGGAAAAAGACAAGTTTGCTGAAGAGTATCACTGGTGGATTGCAAAGGTGTTTTTAATAGATACACAGAGTTTTTGTACCACTGTGTAAAGTCAATTAGTGCATTAGAAATGGTGTGATGATAGATTAGTGCTATGTTGATATTACAAGTAGGTGGTACAGTGGATTTAGTCCTGAAAAAATCAATTTACATGTAGCACAGGTCATGCATGAAAAGGAATTTGGTGGTTTGAATGTGGTGTTAAGTGGTTGCTGCTCTCTTCTCAAAGATCAAAGCACAGTTTGCCTTACTTAGCCAAGCCTGTTAATCTCTGCCCTGGAATGACCTGGCGCAGGGTTGTAAGGCATAATGAAAAGCTCAAATAATGTTTATTAATATATGGATGTGGGAAGTTGCACAGTACATATGCCTACTGCCAGTACATGCTGACAGTGTTACCATTATCAACAGAGAAACTCAAAATACACCAGAACCATTTAAAAAAGCCAACCCAAACCTTCAGACTTCTGGCTATACTCAGATCAAAATGACAGGAAAGATTAGCTCCCCCCACAAACCTGTCAGCTGTATAGAATATGCTTTTAAACTAGCTTAGAATGTTCCCTTTAATGTTTTAAACTATTGTTGAGGAAAGCTAGAATTTGCAATCCCTGGGTATAATCAGGAGAAGCCACAGGCACTTCAAAACAAGGGCATATAATTAAGCATTAAATATATCGGTGGGTATAAATGTGCAACTTCAGACATCCAAGTCTAAAGATCATAGCTTAAGCACATGTATGTAAACTTCTGCAGATTATGGTCATTTTTTAAAATGCCTTTTTTTCCTGTAACTTTTCAATTTCTCATTATGTTTTAATTGAGGATATTGTGTTTCAATTCAAAGGAAAAGCTCGGAACACTATTTGGGCAACGTTAATAATACTCAGGCTGTGAAGTATAGACATAGAATTTGCAGAACCTTACAGAGGAACCTAAGAGAGCTCGATGACATAGCCAAAGAAAAGGAATTTGTGGTCCAAAAAGTCAGGTTAGTGTTTAAGTGAACACCATTCATCAGCATAAAGCACTGGGGTGCTGTATATGTTAGAAATATTAGAGTTTATATATTTTTTTCATGAAAGTTATATGATGCAAACACTTGTTTAATCTAATTGTCACTTTTGATAATATCCCAACTCTGGATGAAGCCAGAATAAGCTCTTGGTACAGTTTTCTGGGGTTTGGAGAAAATGCTTGAAGTTAACAAGGGCTTCTGAAGAACCCTACAGTAAGATCTTAAACAGAATGGTGAGATGGTGGTGGGGAGTTAGGAGGCTTGAAGGAATCCTAGCTGTGAATCTTGCCTCCAAAAGGAAGAGTTTCATGGAAAGAGTAGATAATACAAATAATCTGTGTATTTCTTACAGAGACAATCTGAGTACCTGTCAGCTGCGGATCAAGATGCTAGCAAAGCAGCTGGAATATGTAGACATTGAAACACAGAAAGAGGAGGAGGCTGGCAATGTGTAGGTAGAGAGTATTTCTGGATACCACAGATGACAGGCATCCACTAAGTTTATGTGTGTAGCTAATGAGATAAACTTTCCTGTTTTCATCTCTTCATGTTGTTGAACGGTGGATAAAATTTTTAAGCTCATATATCAAAGATGCTCATAGCTCAGTGATGAAACCCACTGCCATTCTCAGGCTACAATGTAACTGCACCAACTTGGAAGGCTATTGGGTTACAAGAGTATTGCACTTCAAGCCAGTGAGCAGGGCAGCACATGCTCTCCTGTGCTGGTGAACACTAAGGCTGCAGTCACCTTCCACTTCATGTACGTTTAGCAAGAATTCCTCCTTCTGAAATAGAAAAGAATGGTGCACTGGCTTGGGAACCATTGATCTCTGTGCTGTCTGGTCTAGAGGTAATATCTGATGAGATAAATCAGAGGTGAGAACTTAGAATTAATAGGAGAGAGGCATATATTTTTAAATATAAGATACACCTACCTGACCCATGGCTGTCAATCATGTTTATCAGGGTCTCAATCACTTTTATTCAGTATGATGAACCAACATCAATGTGCTATGGCAGTTTGAGATATCATGATTTTGCTTCTGTCAACTATTACAATCAGGATTTATATATATATATACACACACACTGTTTCTGTTTATTTTGTGTTATGGAAGGCATGAATGCCTTTCAGGAGTAGTCCTGCATGCAGGAGCTGTTCTGAAGCATTTTTTGCTATAAAGTGGGAGGCAATTTACTGTACTCTTCACATTTGGTTTAAATAGAAAGAAGTGGGTGGCTTGTGTACTGGGAACGGGTGTATTGTGAACAAACTTCGCAGCTGCATTTTGTGACCTGTATTAATTGTCAAGTTAAGATATTGATGAATGATAGAATGGTAGAGGGGGGTTAACTGCCAAAACAGAATAGCTGCTTGAACAAAAGTGATGAGTTGAATGCTGATGAATGACTCCTGTGATGGGTGCTGGTACTCCCTGTTCAGCATCTCAGACAGTCTTAGTAACGAAACCCAACAAAGACAGGAAAGCATTGTAGACGTTTTTATGCTTATGATGTGTCAACGTGTGAGGTCTGGATATACAGGAAAAATAGTGATTCCTACAATCTAATATATTTAGCAAGTGAATACTTGAGTGAGAAGACTGAATTTCTGGCTTGTGAAGCTCAAAGGCCTCCTGCTTCACCAGTAAACGCAGAGTAGCTGCCATTGGCATTACTGGTGTGCAATACAAACATTCTGAAGTTAAAGCAGGAGCTGCAGGTAGAAGATCCCTTTCTGGTTTTCATTTCAAGGAAGGGAGGTTATGCTGAATATTGTCAGTTCACTGTCTGTTGACTCTCTAGTCCTGCCTACTAGTTTTCCTGGGTAGAGAAGAACAAGGAAAATCAACAAGTATGTGGCAGCACTGCCATTGCAGGGGAAGGAAACGGCATGTTGTAATGCCATTGTAAAAGCAAAATCAGTTTAGGTTCTCTATGTTTGCCCAAGCTTATTTTCATGGATAATACTACATTTATCAGCTTGAGAAATGAATTGTCACAGTAAGCTACTGGTCAGTGCACTTGAAATAAATACTCTCCTGTATATATCAGCCAATGTATAATAGTTTAGAGAAAGCTATGCCTCTGAATGAAGAATGGGTAATTAGAAAGTTAAATAAAGTATTAATCAGCAGAATTCTCATGCATAAATCTCAGTTTCAAAGTTGGTTTTTTATTGTTACTGATCTTCTTGTGGGTGAGGGACAGATTTATTTATTTTTTTAACCTTTATTAGTTCCAACTTCTTTCTGACTTTTGTTGTTGACAGAGCAGCCTTGTCCCGGCTCCAGGCAACGCACAGGAGGCTGTGTGCTGAGCTACAGAAAGAGAAGGATTTTGAGTGGAAAATTGCTTTGGCACTCAAAGAAAACACGTAAGTGACAGCATGAGAAAAGAGTGTGATGGGAGTCAATCTTTATTATGGTCTTCATATGCTGTTTAATGGATTCAGAAGTTAATCACTTCAGAAGTTGCTTGTAAATACTAAACTACACAATTTGAGGTCATGTGAGGTTGACTGCAAGGCAAGGGATCATGAGAGCAACTTTTAGCCTGAACAGTCCATTGCTTAGGAAATCAGTTGCTCTGGCTCAGTTCCTGAACTAGTTTTGCACACATAAGTGAAGTTCTGATAATATTTGGAGTTGCATATACATTAGGGACCTAAACAGGTCTCACTTCAAATGGAAAGTAAGCTGGACTAAAATACACCTGTCTGTGAGACTGGTCTCTAAATGAGCATAAACACTTTTAATTTATGCCTCTCAGTGTTTTTCTAGGGCACTGTTAAAGAAAAAGCTGGTTTTCTGAATTTTTCTTTTTTTCTTATTTTCTTCTGTGTAAATGTGAATTTGAGAAAGACAACCTTGAGATGTATTTTTTTTTACTGATATTTTTAATGTCTTTAGAATAAGATATGCTATTGAGTCTTATTCTGAAAGGTGCAATTCCAGTGTCCTTAATAGTATGATTTACTATATAACTTTGAAAAATATTGCTAGATTTTAAATTTCACCATAGAGCTTTATCTACTCAGTGGCCTTAAAGTGAAAGTCACTGTTTCAGTGAGAAATGCTCACACTCTGTTTTAAAGGCTTGACATGTGGCACATAGAAACTGAGCAGGGAAAATACGAAATCCTCCATGAGCAATTTAGAAAGGATGAGGAAGAGCTGGAGATGCAATACCAAGAACGGGCTGGAGTGAGGATCCAGAGGGAAAAAACAGCAGCATTGCAAGCAGAAAAATATCAACAGGCAAGAGAAAAGTAAGCACCTATAAGGCAGACTCTGCTTCCTTCCTGTGTATGACTTTTAGCCAATTCACTCTTTCAGGTGTTGGGAAGACTAGCTAATTAAATACCAAAGGTATTGTGTTCCTTATCTGGGTGTTGCTTCAGGAATATTCTATGAGGAAATTGAATTAAAAGATTTGCCCACAGTCTTGCAGCCACACAGGTAAAGATTTCTGATATATGAAAAGAAACTTGCAAAGGACAAAAGCTCTGAATGCTTTTTGTCCAAGGGAGGACATTTAATTAGGTCAGACTAACTGCATGTGTCTGCAGCGTTGGTGGTTGTTGGGACCTTCTGAAGTTATGATCTTTGGGGAGAAAGGACACGAGTTCATCAGTTTGTCTGGAGATTTTGTGAGAACAACAGATTGTTTGGGGTGAGGGGGAGGCTGATGTCCTTGTTTTAGCACATAGGAACAAACTCCAACCCTTAGATGTCATTGTATTGGCATCAAGATTTCCTTAGTCCTGCTGCAACTGTTGCTCTGCCTGTGTTTTGTAGAAAAGAAGCAGCAGCCCAGAAAGAATCTGAAGAAAGGCATAAAAAAATACTGGAAGATGCCAAGAAAAACCATGAAAAAGCAGTGTGCTTCCTGAGAAAAAGCATGGCAAGGTTATTTTTCATTCCTTTTCTGTCATACGTTCTCTGCTGTACAATACTTCATCCTTTAGTCTTTGAAAAAGAAGAATTTTTCTGCTCAGTGTATCTTCTGTTGCACTTGGAAATCTTTTCTATTTGCCCTCCTGTTCTTTTCTGGTTAATGGTAAGCCTATGAAGAGAACATTTATGTTTATATGATTTGGTGTTGAATTCTTTTGCTACTAAAGAAACTGTGAACATTTGTTATTTAAATTTACTTGTATGTTAGGACATAATTGAAAAATATTATTGACATAATTGTACTGTTTCTGTGTTTGTTTCTTCCTCATGGTATGTGCAAATTTGTAATAATTAAGAAAAACAACACCTAAAATGAGATCTTTCTCAATCAAATGTCAGTATTACTACTTTTTTTTCTAGTGTACTATTATATTAGCTGGAATACTGTCAGACTTGATCCATGCCCACCTATTTCTAACCTTCAGAGTTTCTAGGGTTTGTTTTCAGTGTGGGTACAAGTGGTTGGCTTGTATAAAGTTCCCTACGTAATTGTTTAGATATCAGTTATATGAGCAACACCTGAATTACTTTATTTTAGCAACTAGACATATGTCATAATGTAGAACACATTCTTCATATTCAAAATGATGAAAAAAAAGTTGTTGAGCAAACTAGTTGAAAGCCTGTTGGCACTTGCAACTTGAGCAGTACTGTATATAGAAGAGTCTTCCAACTGTTCCACTTTACCCACACCCAGTATCATAGTAAACACAGAGGCTTACAGAAAGAATGGTGACATTGACAATTACTACTTGTCAGGTTAAACATTCTAATACTAAAAGCTTTCCAGGATATGAGTCTGAAAGATTTTACTTTGCTTACAGAATCCATGAAAAAAATGCAAAGGAAGAAGCGAAAACTCGGGAGCATATGGAGAGAAGGATACAAGCTGTGCTCTCCCTGAAAACCAGCATCACTTCCAATAGGGTACTGCTGCTGTGGCTTAGATGGGGAATGGAAAGTGGAGCTGTTAGACTGCAAGGTTTTAATGAAAGTAATTTCAGTTTGCATTGCAGAGTTGTGGGATGCTGTCACACCACCAGCCAAATCTCTCTTGAAACTGGGGAGAGTTTATCCACAGGAGTAATGGCCTTCGATTTATATGGGCAGATTTTGACACTTCTGGAGTTTATTCTGCCAGCAATCTAGTTGTTCTGGTGGGGTGACTCTTGAACATCCTGCAACTAAGTTCTCTCAAAACTTGGCCAGAAGCATTTCCAGTTATTTGGAACCCAGTGCAGAAATACTTCATATGGAGAACACATATGGAAGAAAACCAGTTCCTTGAGAATTTAAATAATGAAAGATAAGAATTTCTGAGCTATGCTACTTTGCTCATTTACTTACATTCTGTACATTACAAAGGAATGATCTTAATGTAATCTAATTTGATTAGAACTGCATCTTTTTGCATTGTGTCACTGAGCAGCATTTCGAGGCCATCTCAGCACACTGTGATTACTGTGTATACTCAACCAAATAAGCTCTGCTTCAGAGAATTCTACCAAAGATTTCTACTTGGATAAGGAGACCCCTCTAGATTCTCTGTGCAAATCAACGTGCAAATCAAGTATGTAACTGGTTTGTATGGCTTCCTAGGAAAAACTCCGAAGTCTCCAGGCTTGGAACAAAGCAATGGCCTTTGAGGCAGAGAAGCAGGAGATGAAAATGAGGGAAGCTATCCTAGCAGAAGGAGGCAATGTTGCCAGGGAAATGCTTCTCCATAAACGGCTATTAGAGCATGAAAAAGAGAAACAGTAAGTATTCCTGTCCGTATCAAACTCTCAGCTGCTTTCTGATGCTCATGGAACCTTAATCAGATGCTGAAAACATAATGTCCATGATGCTGTCTGAGGGGAGTGAACTCTGTATGGGTGATGTGTGTGAGGTCTGTTTTAAGCTACTTGAGCTTCTGGCTGAAGTACTGTTGAGAAAACCAAAGTTAGGAGCCCATATTCTATGGTCAGTGCAAGGGAGATAAGCTGGTCCAGGAGGAGAATCCAGTGCACCTAAACTGGATGCCTGAAGTAACTGTACTTCTGTGTTTCCTGAACGCTCTCCTGATAAAAACTGAACAGCTTCCTTAGGCTTTTAGGGACAATCTCTGGAAGACTGCACTGCAGAAAGGTCAGAAGCATGGTACTCTGTCATGCTGACTGCAGTTCCTCCTCTGCCTTTGTGGTAAAGCTGATAGAAATGTGCATGTATCTCATCTGCTCCAGTGTAAAGCTTTATAATTGTGATATTATTATTACCACTTCTGAAGATGTATTTGAGCTAATAGAGGACATGTGTCTCTGTGCTGGTTCTGCAAAGGCCTGCAGCAAATGTTAGAGGCTCAATAATTAAAGGTTCAGTTAAGTTTTAATTAAATAAAGCTTCAGACTTGATAGCTGCATATTGCTATTTCTGCTATTCCTAAATATGTTCTAAAAATCATGTTAATAAAATAATCTTATCACTTTGTAGACATCTTCTGGAAATATCCAATTCTAAATAAAATGTAATCCCTTTCACCTTGCTTGCTTGCTTCCTTTCTGTTTCCCTTTGCAGGCCAAGGGATATCACAGTTTGTTAGTCTGTGTGATGTCTCTACAGCAGTTCTTTTCTAATTTCAGCTTCCACCCTGATAATCTGCTGAAGAACTGCTTAGCTATTTCTCCCTGCCTTTCCCCTTTTCTGTGAAGGGACATTCTCAGTTTCCTCTGAGTATATTTCAGCCTGAATATATATTTCTGAGTTATATGCAAAAGAAAACTTTTTAGCCATTAAAACAACTATGTTTGTGAATTTAGATTTGAAGAATTGCTATTTAGCTTAGAGAGTAAAAAGAAGCTAGTCTGTAATATTAGTAAACAGCCATGGATGGTTTAATAATATTATTAATATATTGGTACTTAATATAGTATTATTCAATTGCATTACAGAGCTTATAGAGAACAGCAACAATTAAGAAAATTTGAGATTGTATCTCAAATTTTACAAGAAAAAGCTTCTATTCACAAGCAGCAGAGAAGTCAGTCCTGTAGTAAGGCAGTTAAGGGTGGTGGTGAACTTGAGACTTCTTCACAGTGGAGAATGAAAACGTGGCAATATATTGAGAAGAGCTGCAAGCATTCAGCTGGAGCAGTGTCACAGGTAAATGAAGGCCTAAGGATTAACAGTCTCTAGTTTTATTTTCTCTCAGAGGTGCACGGCAGTGAATTCTTCTGCCTGTGAATACCACCAGAGTCCTTGGTCATCATGTGATATGCTAAGCACTCCAACTACAGTTGGTCTGATGCCTGAGGACTGGCTTCTGGCCTCCACCAGTGACTGTTAACATCACACACCATTACCAGTCTGGATCTAGGGGAATCCAGACTCTAGTCTGGATTCACCTCTGCTTAGCCCAGAAAGGGAACGTGTATAATTTTTATATAAACAGCTAATGTCCTAGATGCTTCCAACATAAGATTTTTGTCTGTATTCAGTGTCTCAAGAAGGGATCGACCTAAGTTGTCATACTTGGTCTCTGAGCTTTATGGACCTGTCTTTTTCATATTAAAAGAGCTCTTCAAAAATTGAATAATTGAAAAAATGACTATTGAAGTAACTCTCTCCTGGTAACTTTTAACCATCTTCAAAACTTATGTTTTCACAAAAGTCGCCGTGCTCCCCATCAGCTTGTTCCTCAGCTGGCGAGAGAACTGCTTCTGTAGGAGAGACTTCTGAGGAAATGCCCCATGAAGTGCTGTGTGAAAATGGGGAAGATAGAGAAAGGGACAAGACCCTTGTAGAACCAGAGTTTCCAGGACTCTGGAGTCAGGAATGGCACAAGGTAAATGTTCTGATATCTCCTTTTAGAAATAGAAAAGGGGGGAAAAAAAGTAGATGAGGTCTTTCTGTAATTAACTCAATGTGAAGTTTTGTCTTTATAAAATTTTGATAGTATCCATAAAAATATTTCAATGGATTAGAAATTTTAATGGATTAGAAAAGCCTGTCTAGTAGCTGTACATATATATGAAGTAATGACCCTGGCAAGTGCTGTTCTAGGAACTTTGCCTAAAACCAATACTTATCTATTTTTCAGTTAAAATGCAGACTTCATTACATAAATGTAGAGGTTCAGATGTGAGGATATCATCAGAGTGATTGCTGTTTGACACTACTGTAGTGTTGTTCTCTGAAAGACAAAACAGTACTTCAGTTGTGGCTCAGAGATGCATGAGGACACACATCACATCATGTTCACTTCTCTGTGTTTATAAAAAATCTCAACATGACTTTCTGTTGAGTTGGCACCACACACACACTGCTTCACGTGGAAGCAACTTGTTTTGTGCCATACTGGGCAAAGTGAGAGCATTCTGTATTGGAAAGAGAACTAAGTAAGAGTGGAATTGTGTAGTTAAGATCTTGAGTGTTATTCCAGGGTATACTGGCATATTCTGCTTTTTTGAGATGTAGAAGACCTTCAAGAACAGATGTTATAATCAATCAAAAAGAAATAATGACAGCACATGTTCATACACTTGCACTGGAAAGAAGCACTGGACTGCATCTGTAGTGTTCCAGTGGAGTTAGGTGGGGTTTTTTCTTAAAGGGTATTTAAGAAGTTGAAGGGAGAAAGTTCTAAATGCAGAAGAGCTAATAATGCCCTGAAAACATTATGCCATAGTGTGGGATGATGATAAGCTACAAAACAGAGCAGGGAATAAATTAAATTCTTCATATAGAACTTGGGAGGCTGAGTTTGATCTGGAGAGAAACAAAGGCTGGCCAGACTTACAGTCATGGTGGTTCTTTATTGATGTTTCTTACTAGATATCCAGAGAAGAAATGGATGTGAAGCAGCAGGCCACAAGGGTAAAGAAAAAAGAAACCTTTGAGAAAAAAATGGAGGAATTAAAACCTGGAATTTTTCACAAGCAAATAGTGTCTGGTCGTGACTGTAAGGGAGGTACTTTCTATAGTAAACCAAGCTGCATTCATTTCAAGGTTAGTGGGTGTTCTGCATTAGATCTGTAAGGATGATGTATGATGTCTTGATCGAAATTTGGCTGCACTGGGAAGAAAAAATAACTCTTGTTGTCTTTAATAGGTCTTTAGTCAAATCTGAATCAGTACTTGCCTTTTCTTCTAGCAATCTCTTAGTTTATTTAAGCCAAGACTTACCTATTAGTTTTACTACCTAGGTCTAAATTATAACATACTTCCTATACTTAGGGGAATTTAAATACGGTCAGAAAGGTGAGCAAATGATGACATGTCTTGTTAAAACGTGTTCCACGTGTTTTGAAAGGCAGCATAAGTGTTACTTCTATATTGTATATATACTATTTCTATAAAATAATGTCCCTAAAGAAGCCCTGACTGCAGTCCAGGTAAGATTTCAGTTTGCAAGCCAGTGTTATATTGTACTCGTCATGAGGAAACTGGGCTGCAGTTCATCTCTCTATTGTCATTTCCAAGTGCACTCTGAGCAAGTGTAACACTGCCTAGTTCTCTGCACTTGAAAATGTACCTGGGATGGGGCATCAGACAAGTCTTCCAACTGCATCAGGGAAACATGGTGCCAGTCAGCCCGTGGGACTCCTGTCTGTGTGGTGATGAGTGCCCAAGTACACAGCTTTCACAGCCTTCTGGTTTTGTTAGGAGCTGGGGGCCTGTGCCTTGAGGGGAGCAGCAGACCTGCACTGGAAGACAGCAGCACCCAGCTCTGTGTTCAAAAAACCCATATTGGAAAGTAACAACTTTCTTAGACCATGAATGTGACGTAATGTCTCTGACAATCACTGGAGGAAAAGACAGTAGCTTGGTGCAGTAGCTGTGCACACACCCAGATAATGTTGCCCCACCCATGAGGCATGAGTTCCTGGCTTTATAGGCTGTCTGCTTTAACAGGGTTTGTTTGGAGCAAGGCATTGTGTTCTGGGTTTGTGCAACACTTTGCACACAGGCCTCTGATCCCCGTAGGGTCTGTGAGCCCGGCTGTAGCAAAAGCAGTTGGCTTTGTCGTTACGTGTGTCAGTTCCTGCAGCTCTCACCCCTGATGTGTTTGGTGTTCTGAGGATTTTGATGTTGGCCAAGTCTACAAAAAGAAGATAGCTTTGATAAATGCATCCTACAGTGTGAATTTCTGCAGACTAGTGGGGACCAGTGAATGGCTCCAGGACTTCCTCCGTGTTCGGTAGGTGAAATGAACTGTGGGCTCGTTGCTTGTTTCACCTTTGTACCACAACAACAGGGGATGGAACCAAATTCTGTAGCAAATGAAATAGATTTCAGTAAATAAATCTAAGTAATTATATTCCATTCTTGAGTGATGAGGAAAGGAACTGTGTGTTGGAGCTGAGAAGTCAGACTCTTACTGAGCCCGAGCTGCGTGTCACTGGTTTCTAATCCATGGAGAGCAGGAGAGACCCATGGTAACCACCAGTAGAAAGCTTTCTTCCAAAAATGCCAGACCTTTTAAAGAAGGGGAAAGGATCTCTCTGTTGGTACAACGAAGTAAAAGAGGACCCAAACTTCTTTCTAGGCCAGCACAAAGGCCTTTAAGCCTAGACAAACCTTCCACCAGCTGCCATCCTTCACATGATTCACACTAATTTCCAGATTACTGCTGAAGTTTAAATGTGAAGAAGCTGATGAAATAAAGGAATCAATCTCAGAGCAAAGAGCTTAAATTGAAATCCTGTGGTCTTTCCCATCAACCCATTCATATAATCCTGATGGCAGGTTACATAATGAAGCCCTTCCTCCAGTTGGGAGAGATTGCAAATTAATCTCAGTTTAACTGTATTGATAATTTTGACTGTTTATAAATAAACAGATGGAAGTGTCCCTAAAATGTTTCTTAAAAAGAACATTTGAGACTAGCTTTCTTTGGAGATATTTCAAGCCTTTAAAAAAATTACTACTTAAAAATATAAAATACTACTTTTCACAGCTTGCCTTTATCTAAAAAATTAAGGTAAAAAATTTGTAGCTAGCCTGGCAAGTTATGGTGTGTAGTAAAGCCCTTCCTTGCCCACCCAGTCCAAGGAGAAGTGTGTTGGGAGGTGAACATCCTGCAGCTCCTGACTGAGTGGCATCACTTGAGAGCTAGGAAGTCTGAATGCATCTTTCCAGAGATGTTTAGCACTTCAGCCACAGACTAGTGGAGACGCTCGACTGACCACAAAACAGCTCCAGCTTTTAAACTTGCTCTGGTGCTCAGCTGAAGAGGAATATAGGGTTGTTTGCTTGTTATGAAATCATTTATGTGAATTTAATTTTCACCCACTTGTAATACCCCTTTAGCTTCAAAATTTGAGAGAAACTACTGATCTGACAAAACAAGGGGTTTTTTCCTGCTGTCAAAGATTGGGGTTTTTTTTCTCATTTAGTATTTTAGACAATTCCATATTTTAAATCAGGACCTCTGATTTGTGACCAAAAATGAAACAACCCTGTCTGAAAGGCCTACATCTTTTCTTGATATAATTGCCTTTTCAAGTGCTCTCCAAATACAAATTAAACATCAAGTATTGTGAATAGCATGAGTCAATGATTTTTTTGATATCTGATTAATTCCATTTTTTTCCCAAATAAATAGTCTACCCAGACATTTGCCAGAGAGAGAGCAAAAATAATCCACAGCTGTTGTTACATATTGTCATATTATTAATAATTTGAACAGCACAGGTCAGATTTCTAGACACTGACAGAAAGACACTATTTACTAATGAAAATCTTTATAATAATGTTTAAAGTCAGCATTCTTGCACCTCTGTGCAGTGGGAGTTTATGATGGTAACAGTGAAATAGGAGGAGCTATTCCTTAGAGTAGCTGTAGTGACCTGTGCTGGAGCTCAGTATGCAGATGCTTGTTTCTCTACTCACATTTTAAGCTCCCCAATTCTGAACAGTTCTCCCTTTCTGTTTGGAAAGGTTTCATCCTGCTTTTGCTTGGTTTTAATTCTGTTTTGATAAAATTTGGGGTTAGCATTGTCACTGTAGGTTCTGTGTTTGCCCTGCTCAGGCATTCCCATGGCTAACATTGCTTAGTTCTCTGGTTGCTCTGGCTTCCTTTCTGTCTCTGCCAGGCAGAATAGGTCTCCAGTAGTGCCTTAATAATTTCATTTAGAGTGCAGCTGTGAGATTTCTTGCCTTCTGATGGGCATTTTGCTTGCATCACAGGCCATGAAATGAGGCATTGAAATAAGCAGCAGTTTCTATTGATGATATTTTGATACAGTTTGCAGCAAGCAGCACGGTCTCTAACCATTTGCAGCTACCTTCTTTTCTTCCTCCCCCCTCTCCATACCCTGTTTGGACAGGGGAGATGTGACAGAGCAACACTTGGGATGGGTAACAGTGTGAGAAGGCTGCTTCCTAGTGAGAATGGGTGATTGCTCCATCCATTCTTGGTGATATCACTGAGCCTCAGCTTCCCCTGTGTGGCTCCAGCCCCCTTGTACATGAAGCCAATTATTCTTGCCTTTTAAAAGCACTTGAAGACTTTCTGGGCAAAACCTCAATAGTTCTACAGTTGCAGCAGGACTCTGGAGCTTGTCATCAATCTGTCACTCATTCCTTTTTCTAAGTAATTAATCCAAGTGTGGGAAGTTTTGTTTTAAATCTGCCATTGTTAGCAGAGGAGGAGCTGGCTGTTTCATACACAGCTTTAATTTGGAGCTTTATCTTCATTATTTCCATAGTTTTGACCCACCTGGCAAAATGTCTCCTGGAATGTCCTGTGAAGTAGTGGTAACGTTTCAGCCGATGGTAAGTGCACCTGAGTGCCAAGCCACACAGTGATGGGGATCCTGGTATAATCCACTGGGCTGATTAAAGCCAGCATTCATTTCATTTCTTATCTGTTAACAAGGAGCCAAGCTACCCTTCTAGAAAGGGATGGTGGTACTTGGACAAGCGTGTGCATGTTCAAGCTGTGTCCAGTTTTAACAAGGCCTATTCTAAGGGCACCTTTTAGAAACCTGTCTGTCACTGACTGTTCTTGGAGGAGGCTTTGGAACTTGCTCCAAAGAAAGTTTTATAATATTGCTTTGCTAAAGTTAGCCAGGCAGTTACCAAAAACTGTCTTAAGGGAGTAATGTAGATAGAAATTTTAATCTGTTACTCAAAGAATGAGTGAAAATATTTTTCACCAGACCACACAGGCTAAACCTTTGCTTATTTCTGGGCTGGGATTTTCTTGGTTTGTTTTCTAGATAAATGAAGCTCTGGATGGAGAGGTCATGTTTATGGCACAGACAGGTTCTTTCTCTGTCCCAGTGAAATGTACACCCAAGAGATGCATTGTAAGTGACTTGTTAAAAGTATGTTCAGAGTCAGCATAACAACCATAATAGAACATGTGAGCTAGAACAAACATTGCTGAGAGGTATTTATAGAAAGAATACAATCACCCCTTTCAGCATCTCAGAATCTTTTGAGAACTCTATACTGAACTATAAGCAAAGAACATAACTTTCTTGCTGTTAAGAGATGAAACTACAGGCAGCACTGACTTTTTTAGGTACCTGAACTCCCTGTGAGCCAGCTTGAAGAAAGTATTTGATAAAAGCAACGACTGGTTTGAAATTTGTTCTTCACAGCAAAGAGCAGCTTTGGCTTTACAGGCCAAAAGAAATTATAGATGAGACTCAGTGTTGGCATGAGACTGGCAAATTCAAAATTTGCCATATACTGGGAGCATACTTAAAAATGAAAAAGAAAAATAATGCTTTAGATGTCAGAATGTCCTCCTGGAGTTTTCAGTAAATAGAATAAGACTGCCTGTGAAGTTTCTTTACTGGGCTGCACACTGAAGCTGTAAACAGGATTCTAGCAAGCAACCAAGTTTTCTTTGTCTTTTTGATGCCTGAACTTGAGTTACAAGCCTTTTGTTAGCATAGCCCCTGTTACAAAGTTCTTACGAAATCTCTATGGAGAGTGTTACTTTTTAAACTGGATGTAAACCATGACAGCCCAAAGAAACAAGAGGGGACTTGTTATGAACTGGTATGTAGTCACTATGTGATGTTAAGTGCTGCTCACTGATCAGCTTGATGCAAGTAAAGCCATTTTACTGAAACACAAGAGCAATGCTGAATCGGTATGTAAATGTTGCCTGCTTCCAGAGTATCCCCTTCCTACCTGAAGATTTAGGCAAGCTGCTACTATGAGCAGAATTAACCTGGTTTTTCCATTGTTCAGTGGACTGAAATGGAAGTGGCTTAGTTGAACTCATTGTTCTAATGAGTTGGCCTCTTTGAAGAGGCAGATACCCACAGTTCCTGTTATCTCATGCCATCTTTGATATGATAATAAGAACTTTACCATTCTGTTCTTGAAAAAGTGGACATTCAGTTGACATGAGTGACTATCTAGGGCAGTAGTAATTAATGGTTTATCTTCTCACAGCTGGCAATAGATAAAGAGCTCATTGACTTTGGCAGCCATGTGGTGGGAGAGAGAGTTTCACGGACCATCAACCTGACAAACAGTGGAGCTTTGGGAACAAGATTCAGAGTTCAGATGTCAGTAGGTGACAGCAGGACATGCAGGGTTACAGCAAAATCTTCTCCTGGAAGAATGGTACGTTCAAAAGCTTTTCCCTAAACTGATAGAAGAGTTCTGATTTGCAGAGTGTTCTAGAATCATACAGAATCACAGCATGCTTAAACTCCCAAATATCCCATGACAAATTTAAGAACAATGCTTCTGGGGGTGGGAACAACAATGATAATTTTAAACACTTCAGTCATTTATATCATGATTCCTGTTTTCTCCACATTCATGACAATTAGGAAAAAATACTTTAGCCAGAAGATTCTGAGAGTCATTTAAAATCCTGGCTCCTGGACTTTAAAAAATGCCAACTATTGCAGAACTATCAATAAAGAACTGAGAACTGGAGCAGTACCTTTGATCTTCCTTTAAGCATTCAGCGCTCTTTAGTTACATTTCCTACCAAAGGACTGTCAGTCAGTTATTGACAAGTACAAGTCAAACTAAGAGTTACATTGAAGACTGTTGTGTGAATAGTAAGCAGTTTTAAAGGAATTGAGGGAATGTCTCAACATATTTCTCCATTAATCAACGTATTTCTCCATTAATCATATGGAACAGTTGCAAGAAAACAAGAGTCTGATTTGCAGCTGGCTGATAAAGTTGGAGCTGGTGGAAGCCAGGTGAAGAGTCACAGTAGGAAATGGTTTTTCTGTGTTTTCTAATAGGTCACTCGACGCTGCAGTGACTACAGCCCTGAAGAGAGAGTCAGCAATAGTCCTGTGACATCTGTAGTTGAAAAGAAACAGATTTGTCCCAACCATAGTGAAGAAATGTCCTACTGCATCACCCAGGAGGAGCAGCAGAGAGCTGAGAGAAGCCAGAGCGACAGTTCCACAGGTGAGACGACTGTGTTAGAAACCAGCAGTGCAGTTTCCCTGGCAAAGTGTTACCCATCTGTAGTGTTTCCTGTGACAACCATGAAATTCAGGTTGCAAAGTTACTCAGCAAATTCAGTTCAGCATTCCAGTAGTAATGTTACATTTCTTTGTATGCTGCCTCACAAAAAAAAAGACTAAAAACAATGTACTGGCACCGTTGTATCAGAAGCAGCCGAGAATCTGGCTTCTCATTAGTGACCAACAGTGGGGTCTCAGCAGAACACAGAGACCAACTAGTGTAGAGAAACTGCAAAATTGTTATCATTCTTGTCTCAGCAACTGAATACCCACGTCTCAGAATAGAATTCCACATGACAGGTTTATTTTTGTAGTCTGTAATTCTAGGAACAAGGAAACAGAAAGATGAAGCTACTCAGACATTTTCCATCTCGTTCCTAATGTTTACTATATGCTTAATAAAATCCAGTCTTGAAGAAGAGAGTCCTTCTTAATTTCTTTATTATCAATATTCTTTAATATTTCTTCTGGATATTGACCATTCCAATTGCAGGAATCTGAATGTTCTGTGAAAACATTGTGGGTGGTTTTTCTTTTTAAATTTAGGATCTGTGTGAAATGGAGTGATTCTGAAAATCATGGTAGCTGTCTCCACAGAATAAATACCTTTAAAGATGTTTTCAGACCTTAAAACAAAAATAATCCATTGCTTTGGCACGCTAATATCTCATCACACCTTGATTTTTTTCCCCCTGGTTAACGTGGAGCATATGGCTGCCCATTGGTTGCTGCCATACAGTCCAGAGTTAGCTTTGTGTCCCGTATGATAGATCAGTTCAAGGCACTTTGAAGCCCTGGTGGGAGACTGTTTAATTTAAAGGTGCTTATTATTGCAGTTGTTTTGACCATAAAGTAGCACTTTCACTCGCTCTTCAGGGCCTCCTCACTGCATTGCTTTGTCCCACTGAAACTCTAGAAGCCCAGTTCAGGGTTTCTGCTGAATTTGTGTTCCTTGATGTAACGATCTCCGATATAGATACTCTATCCTTCTGCAACATGCACATGGCTATTCAGTAGCAGAAGGCCTAGGGCAGACTTGTGGACTAGGGCAAAGTTGTAGGGCCAAACAGAACCCTCCTTCTAGACACTTAGATTTCCACATCATTTGCAATAAAGACCAAAATCAGCATCCTTCTGCTCTGATATTTGTCTGGTGAGTAGATGCCTACATCCAGCATTTTGTTTGTTGTTTTTCCCCCAGAACAACTTGGCCAAGATGTATTAAATCCCAGATCAGATCTAGACATGGACAATGCACATGATCTAGTGGAACTTTCTCCTGAAGAAACACCAGTTGAAATTATGCTTGGAAAGGTAATTAATATCTTGAGACGCAGACAAGATTGTCACTAGTCTAAGCTTATGTCAAATAGATGGCCTAGGCTCTGCTGGGAAAGTCTTAAGCTTTGCCCTTTCCGTTGATCTATGAAGACTTATTTGAGCTGAGAGATTCTGTAGAGCTGTACATTTCCCATAACCTAGTTACACACTAGGTGCAATAGAGTGTTTGTATAGTATGAGAATATACTGTCTCCTTATTTAAATACAGCCAACTACAGTAATAGATTTGCATTAAAAACATGTCATTTCTTGTTTAGGTCACAGAAGGTGAAATTGGACCCTTCAGCTCAGTCAAACTTCAGGTTCTATTTGTCCCAGCTATCCCTGGGGATGTGCAGGCAGAGTTTGTGATCATGTTTGACAACTCAGACTGCAAACCAGTGAGTGATTTTGTGCAAGACTTGCTGCAAAACACTGTAGGAAACAAAAAGTTTAAAATCCTCCTACTTCTGCTTTTCCCAAGAATTAAAACTGCTCAGAATCCTGTTAGAAACAGGAGAAGGAGGCAGGGGAAGATATGTTTATGAACATTCTAAGAAATACCAACGAGGTACCATGTGATTATGCATTATGGGGTTTTATGGGCAGTAACTTTGTAAATCATGACCCTTCTTTCTGATGCAGTATGGTTCCTAAAATGCTGATTCTCTTAAATTACTGTGCAAATAATCCTGGTCTTCCCATGTTATCAGACATGGTACTGGAAAACACCTAATGTCCTAGAAAGACATACAAAGTATCCTTCCCAATTCTCAACCTAGATGGTTTATTTTCTTTCTGATATATCAAAATTGGAATTATTTAGCATGCAGTAGTGAAACTGATGTGTGAAAGCTGGAAGAGATGACAACTTTAGTTACCACTTCAGCATGTTTTGATTCCATGCTTTATGGGAAGCCAAATTCTGCCTGGGAACAGTTCACAGAAGCTTGCCAGAAAATAAAGAACTTCCAAGAAGCTCAGTCTTGGCTCTCCCTGTGGTCTACAGATGGAGCAGTCTGTGGAAGGAGCCACAGGCACATACTGCAGCTCCTCTGGGTGCCCTCTCTTTCAGGATCATTTTCTCCAAGTCTGAGCTGTGTCGTCACTGATTTCAGACCAGAGGACACGATAGGAAGTACACTGCTATGCTGCCATTACTGTATTTCTTGCTGGCTAAACAAGCTGCAGGCTCTTGAGTTTCTGAATTAGACATTCATTTAAGCTAGATGCACTTTAAATATTTCTTCTCAGTATCATGGGCAGCATGCTATTCCTTCATGTTCTGTGTCAAACAATCCAATCCAAAGTTAAATTTTTTCCCTCTAGGGCACCATAACATCTACATTTTATTGTACAAATTATTCTCATAGTCTTGCCTAATTGAAGAACGTGTTGCCATATGAACAACAACGTGTTTTACTCAGCTGCAGTTTACAGCAGGAATTCTTGCTCAGTCTAGAGCAGTGAGAATTTGAGACTACCAAAAATAATTACACTTTTGATTTCTGTATTAATAGCTGTGCTTCAGTGCCTTTGGAGTCTCTACTGATGTGCCAGTTTGGGTGCCCAATCCCAACATTGATTTAAAGATCTGTACGTATGACCAGCTTTATCAGGATTACATTGTCATTCAAAGCAGGTGAGATACCCTTTCAGTACCATCTACCTTCCAGAGCTCAGTCACAAGGCCTTAAGTCAGTAGGTGATGTCTTGGGGCTCTGTTCTTGTCTGTCCCATAGGAAGCTGAAGGACAGTTTGTTTCCTTCTCCTCAGCATTTCAGAACATCCTGATTACAAACCCTCTGAGTTCCACACTGCTGTGGAAACTGGATTTGGGTATCCTGCTCGCCCAGGTTCCCAAGACCAGCCATTGCCATGAAGCATCTGGCTTGACACCTGCCTTTCCCTGCATTGTACCTGTTCTGAGGTGTAACTGTAGAGTCCCAAGGGAACAGCAACTGCACAGAGTTTGAGCATGTGGAATTTGTGCACTTGACATTAGGAACATGAACGTGTCCAGTGAAGTGCACGTTGGGTGTAACTGATTCAGCCAGGAAATTTTATGAAAGAATATTTGGTTATTTCTCAGCTTTTTTACTTAATTAAAGTCAAGGGGGAACTTATGATTTGGAAGCCAGCCTGGTGCCAACTATTCTTTATTGAGAAGGTTAATCACCCACCTTTCCAGGCTTGGGACATGATGTTGGGTAAACTATGGCAGTCCCTTTGCATTTATGATGAAATGGGAAGGGTACAGCTTTTCCCAACCCGTGCAGGCATTAAACCCCACACTGGCACGACAGACACCTTGTGAGTATCCAGGGAGTGACCAAATCCCTGTCTACAGGAGGAAAAATATCTGGGTGTTTCTGTAGTCCAAGTGAGTCATGTCTGAACACTGGTCCTGTTTGCACTGTAAAGATGACATTCCAGCTCACTGGCTCCCAGAGATGTTCTTAAGAAGTGGCTACATGGCCTTTCACTTGTCTGGGGTGCTGGGTGTCTTCCCTCTACTGAATGCAGCCACTACTGAATGCTTCTTTTAACAATCTGCATTTCTTGGATTCCATTTAAATGGGATTGGGGTGGATTTGTGGGAGGGTGGGGGAGAGATTGGTTCTGTAGAAGGCATCCATTCTAAACCTCTTACCAGAATTACAGACTGCAGAGATTCTTCACAGTTGGAAAGAAATGAGTAAAGCTGTTATCTCAGAAATTCAGCTTACAGATATGACAAGCACAAGTTATGTAAGTGATTTTACTTGGTCTAGATAACCCAGGGATAAAACTTATAAGTACAGAAGCAGAATAACTCTCCTTATGAAAACTCAAGATTTCAAGGGGATCCCAAAGATAGAAGCTGTCAAATTGCTTAGGGCAAAACTTCTTAACTGAGGGAAGAACTCTGCTGATCCTTTGCCAAGTTTCACTGTATTAAAAGCACTTCCTCTGTAGTATACTGACTTAGCACCCTGGCAAATCAAGTCTTTATCACCCAGTTCTCCATACTTAGGAAAAATGGTCTTTGTTATACAGTTATTTGGGCTGAAATGTGAAGTATTTTATGTGCAGGAGTATGATGTCTCAACTTCTGATCCCACAAAGGTAGATAGATTTCATCATTCAGTTAGATGTGGGCCCTGAGAAGTATCTTCCTCTAGCAGCTATTGAAACTTGTCTAACAGCTGCTGAAGTGCCTTAGCTGGTGAGAACTAAAGTTCAGATCCAGGAGATGTGAAATCTTACTAGTATAACTTCTAGAACAGACATTCTTTAATCAAATTTTAATTTGATACTTAAATAATCCTGCTATTTAGGAATATTCTTACAAGTTTCTACCCCAATCCCTACCTAGTTATAGGAGGAAAAAAAGAAGAAAAACCACCTAAAACTTGTAGCAAGAGAATTCTTTGGATTTTTGGGAGCACAATCTGGTCCCGACCTGAGGGAGAGGATGTGTTACAATAGCCTTTGCTCACTACCAGTATACACAAACCTCTGACAGAAGCAGAGCAGAAAGATCTTTGCATCTTGCTGCTGCTGTAATCTATGACTGTAGTCTACAGTGTCAGTAGGAGATACAGTTTTCAGGTTAGGTAGCTCTGGCACTTGAGTGTCCCAGCAAGCACTGTAGAATTGCAAAATATTAGTTAATACTGGGTTGGGTTTTGGTTGTTGGGTTTTCCCTGGTCACACAGAAATCAGGAAGCGCAAATAGGCAGCATGAAGGGTGAAAGTGTCTTATCAGAATCCTGTCCAACATAAATCACTTTGAAAAGTAATTTCTTTGGCAGGTTATAATCTCCACTGATTTAATGAAGTAGTATATAGTTCTCTTAAATTGTCAACAGTCAGAAATCATTCCAGGCTCCCAGTACCACATGCTCTAGCTGTTGATTTAGAGCAGACCATCTGGACTGACAGCTTGTAAACCAGTCCAAGAGAAAGAAAATGACAGGCTGAAATATTTGTAAATTGCTTGGCAATTTTGCATTTAGGCATAAAATTCCCAAGCAGGGTACGGTCTGTGGCTATCGCTGTACTGTAATACGGCCAGGAGTCAGTAAACAGGGAGATGTTTCCTAACTATGCTGTTCAGAGTGCCAACTGATCAGAGGTTTTAGCAGGGGAACTGCCAGTACCAGCTTAGCCACACTGATTTCTAGCCCTGTAGCATCTCTGCTGTTGGAGGGGAAATTACAGGAGATCTGAATTCCTGTTATTTAAAAGAAGCTATCATGGTTTTCAGGAGAAAAGCCAAAAGCAGTAGTGCTCTCTGTGCATTTCTGGCATAAGACAGTCTGTCCATGTCCATCCCCCCCCTGCCCCCCCACAAGTTTGAGGGTTTTCCTGCATGTACAGGCTTAAATTTTGGTATTGAAGGTTTTGATCTAATTATGATGATGAGGATGATGAATGGAGTTCACAAACTGGGCTCACGTTGATGTTTGAGGTGTGTTATGCTCTTTCAGGTTCATTCTTTTGATTCTTATGACTACAGGCTGAGACTTTAAGTGCTTGTTAGCCACTTAAGCAGCATCTAGGTGTGTCCCTGACCCTGTGTAGGGGTTGCTGCCCTTCATTTCTTTGTTTCTCAGACAAAATAGCAGGGTTTTACTTGTGATATCCCACCTACCACCAATTGTTACATAGCCTGGATTCAGCATGACAAGACTAAGTCTTTCCCATCTTGAGTGGGTTCTGTGCTGCAGCTAGGACCAATTAGTTGTCTCAAACCTTAAGTGACTGATTACTAGTGATTCAGATAGAGGGAATGTGTATTAGGAGCAAATAAATTAGCTGGTATTTCACAAAAATTTGGAGTTGTTTTTTTTTTACCCCCTGACCTGAAGTACCACTGCTCTGCACTGACAGTCATGTTCCAGTCAGCCATGTGTGTTACTTGAAGTGCAGCTGGTTTACTTACAGGAGTTCCAAAATCTTGTTTTCCATACTTACCTTAAAAGAGAATGCAACTGTGTGATTTTGCTGTAGCAGCTTTCTACGCCTATCACTTTCAAAGGAGCCTTGGAATCATTGTAATCGTGATGTAGAGTAGAGATGAAAGGAGGGGGGTGGAGGGGATCAAACTCCAAGTGCAAATGCTGCTGAGATGGCAGCATGGGGAGCCTCAGAGCCACCTAAGCATGTCTGATCTGTTTGCAGAGCAAAAACCACGCTGCGTTTGAAGTTTGAAGTATGCAAAGAATTGAGTAAGCACATGGAGCTGCTTCCCAAAGCAGGTTACATCCAAGCTCAGGCATCCTTCAGAGTGCAATTGAAGTTCCTGCCCAGGTAACCCAACAGCATTAATGTTTTCAGTGTTTAAGGCAGTGTCAGGAGGAGACTCTGGGTGGAAACCCAAGCAGGTCAAGGTTTTTTTTTCCTTCACACTGTAGCAGTCTGGATTTCAGTGCTGGTGTCAGTGCAGTCCTAGGCTCCACCTCTACCCCCCTTAGAAGTGGCCAGATGCTCAAGGAGGAAATTAACTTGGATCCCATACCTGTGAGGAAATGCTCTTCCTGTGGGGACAGCAGTGGTGTCAAAATCTCAGCAATTGCACTGCTGGTAGGCTGCTCCCTTCTCCATGGGGAAGCTATTCTTAGCTGAGAGGGAGGTTGTCTGGGCCAGGTGGCTACTTCATGGATCGCTGATTAAATAATTTCTGGACAAGAGCTCCTGTGCTTGCTAATTAAGGTGAGAATGGCTGGGCTTCCTGTTTGTGTCTCTCCCACCCGTGTCTGGCTTTGTCCAAAAGATGAATGTTTTGATCTGGAGTTTGTGGTGTTTTACATGACACTTTCTGAGATGCTAAAAGCCTGACCCTAACGCGTTTCACTTCTCCCTTTTATGATACATCTACAAACAGACCCCAGTTCTAGGATACAGAGGATTCCAGTTTTTAAAAGTTATATACAAGAGCTCCTGTTGACCACTATTTAATTACCTCACTGTTGCCATCCTAAAGAATTTAGCAGGACATTTCTTTTTTAAATATAAATTAAATTATATCGACCTTAATCCTGGTATACAGCCAAATATTTTGGTGGCTTCTGCATTGATTGTGGCTGCAAACCCACTACATTTTTCCTATAGGCTGTCAGTCCCAGTGTTGTCTGGGTGTGTTTGGGTTGTCACTGATGTCTCAGCATCTCTGGATTCTGTATTGAGTCTGATCACTGATCTCAGATTTCTCACAGGTTAGTGTGCAAGGAACTGGAAGTATTTACAGTTCTTCCAACATCTCAAATCCCATCAGGTTACAACAGCAGTAACCATTATGACATTTTTCAGTTCCTAAACTTCAGATGCTGTAAAGCACTGTTACACTGAGTGGATAGAAGCATAGCTTGGATTTAGAACATTAATCTTCCTTTGAAAAATAGGGAAGCTTCAGAAAGGAGATTTGATGAGATTAAGGCATTTCTGACACAGAAAATAAGTACCTAGCTGTTTCAGTATACAGATCAGGCTTTAAAGACCTCACACGCAGTGTGTGTATGACAGGGGAAGTGAGTGTATGACAGAGGAAGATGAGCTTGCTACAAGCTGATGTGAAGTACTGAGCTAGTGACAGGTTTCTGTAAATGCCTCCTCACTGACTATTAGATGTGATATTAATAGGATAGCTGTATTAAAAGTAACACAGAAGTTGAAGAAACATTCAGCAATCCAAAGTTAGCACATAGGTGACTGAACACTTGGGAAGTTCTCCTGTGTATTCTGTGCACACTGAAATGCTCACTCAGATGTTACAACACTCAGAGCTCTCTGGGTGTTTGAAGCAGACATTCTCTGTTCATCTGAAGCCACGTTCTCTAATCTGCTGACTCTCAGAATTCCCAAATACCACATCTTCTAGTTTTTCTGCTTTTGGAACTAGTCCTGCAGATGCTGGCAGTCTAAATCTGATTTGTCATTTATGCTTCTCTTTAATTGCTTTTAAGCATGAAGATGCCACTTTCAGAGAACCATCTGAAGGATTTCAATACCTTTTCCCCAAGGCATAGCAGCTAATTTAGAGTCCATTGCTCTGTGTGTACAGTTACAAAATCATCAAGAGGGAAAATATAATAGTAATAGATTAATTTCTTCTGCTATTGTAATGTCTCATGACAAAGCTAAAGCTGATGCTTTATTCCTGCCTTGTATTTAACTTACACAAGCTGGCAACACCTTTGAAGATCACCTTCTAAAGTCATACTCAGACTTGCAAAATAACAGCCAGAGAGATTTCAGATCACCATGGTGACTGAGTGGGTGCTATTTATTCATTAACTATTCTTTATCGATACCCTAAAACACTGATGTAGCTCCAGTAGTAGTAGTAGGAATACTGTCACTGTGGAGACCTAAGAACAGGAAGCAATTCACTCAGATGCTGTAGAAGACTATAAATAGACCCAGCAGAGCTAAAAATGCTGGAGCTTTTATTGTCTTGACTTGAAGTTCTGAAATGGAGCTTATGATAGCAAGATGCTACAGAAAACCCAGGTATTTCTTATAAATTACTAATGGGGATATAATCAGCTACTGTTGGTCTCCAAGTTCATCTCACTTTATGTCTCTGTGCTTTGTAGTGCAGTTGGTTCTGCTCAGCCTGGCTGCTCACTAACAGCAGCGTCAGAAGAAAATGATCACCTGGGTTGGGATGGTTGCAGCAAAGACTTTCCAGAATTTTAGATGACTGGGTGGCCTTTTAAAAAAGGCCCCCTGTTTTCCCTAATATTTGCATGTGGGATTTTAGTTAGACTTCAGCGAAGCATTGGAGTTGATGTTTAACCAACTGTACATGCAGATACTCCCATCTGAGCACAAACACCATGTTAAGATTAAAAGCAATGAATAATAACACTTTCAAACCTGTTGCTTCAGGTTTAATTTATCTTTTTGTTCAGAAAGACACCCATCAAAAGCTACTGTTATTCCTCTTAGCTAGAAAACAGTTTAAAAATGTACTCATTGATTTTTAGGCACTCTCTTCCTGAGGATGCAGGGAGCTATTTTAATGAAGAGACAAGAATTCTGGAAGTTCCAGTGACAATACTGATGGTGGATAAGGTTAATGATTTTTTTTTTTATCCTGATTATCAGACAATAGATGTAAATTATTTTAGCGAAAGTTTGCTTAATGATACCTAGTCTTAGATTAGTTCTTTACTAGTTGAAAGCCTGATTGATATTAAAGTTGCTTTAAGTGATAACACAGATTTAATAGTTTCTTCTTGTCAGCATGTTTGCAGAACTTCAGTTAAATCCTTTCTAGGTGGTGTTCATCTATCCCTAGCAGTGTGCTTTGTACACAGAGCTGTCAGATACCATAGCACAGATGTATTATGATCTGTACTGCAGAGGTATCAATGTTTGAGTTTAGTTTTCTGGGAGATGTGGGTTCATTCTGTGCTGGCATATAGGATTGGAGATACAGATGTTATTTTTAAAATGTCTGCTTATCAAAGAGACTCTTCCAGTTGGTTATTTTCAGAGAGCAAGGAGGTTGAAGTTCAAGCTATGTTATATTTACACATGGTATTGTCAAGGAATAGCATAGAATAAGTTTTCTGCAGTTATCTTTGGATGACATGTCACTCAAATCCTGTCCTTGCAGTGCTACAGATACTGGTTTCCATCCTGGGCTTTTGCATTTGTTTCAGGCTAGGAAAGTCCATGTTACTGTCCATGCTATCGTTACTACATCTGATTTGGAAATCAGTCCAGCACAAATCAATTTTGGATACTGCACGATCTATGAAGCTGTGCAGGCAACCGTCACGCTGACAAACAAATCCATCTTGCCACAAGAGTTTGGATTTGTGGGACTCCCAGAGGTATGTACTTGTCCCACACACCCCTCTTCTTGTATCAGAATAAATTTAATTATTATGAAAACATGTTTCAATGTGAGTATAAATAAATCACTGTTTCTTGCAAACCCAGGGAAATACTTCTGCCTGCAGCACAGTTCTGGTGCATTAGTTCTGGTACTGGTTTGTTTAAAGTCTGTCTTATTGTACCTCAGGCATTTTCCAAGCAGTGTAAACACCTTTGAGAGGATTTCACTATTCTCGCCTATATAACATTATTAGATGAACTTTATCCTATTGGAATACCTGTTTTTTACGCCAAGAAATCTCCTAGCAGAATACCTGGTGCCCTTTCAGATTCACAGGTCGCTTACACTACTAGATAAAACAGGCTTAGGGATGGTGCTTTTGCCTGGAGGCTGAGGAATATTGCATCCAAATGCCTGAACACTGTGTCTTCAAAGCAGGCTGGCCGTGTCCAAACTGCTTATGGGAATCATCCCCTGAACCATGCCTAGGTATTCTCTGGCTGGGAGCTGATGTGGGTGCTACATTAATCACCGGAGCCGCAGTTCTGTGTGGGCTAGGTCTGCTGCATTTGATTTTGTTTTGCAAAAAGTTAGCTGTTCAAGCTTCATGATAGCATGATGATCAGAGTGTGAAATGGTTTGGCATATTGGAATCAGAGCTAGAGGAACCTGACATTTAATTAGGCATTCTCCTTTTCTCTGCTGTTTCAGGGATTAAAATCAAGGCGTTAACTAAAAGAAATTTGAGTCTTCAGCTTCCTTAAAGCTTTACTTCACAGTACATGTTTCATGATTAATTTAAAATATGATGGGAAGACATTCTTGAGTCCTCATCAACTCATAAACACAAGCCAATATACAGCTGTAGGTATTAAACTAGTACTTTTCCCTATGGCATCTCCACGTTATACAGGAATCGGCAGTACCAGGGAAACTGCTGAGACTCTTGCCATATTTCATTCTGTTGGCTATGAAGAGCAAATAAACATAACTAGGGAAAGGTGATTACCATGGATGGTAAGAAGCTGACTTAATGGATTTAACACCTTTGAGATTAGAAATCTGCACATCAGTCAGGCAGTAGCCACTGACTCACTGAAAGCTGCTCACTAGGATTCTGTTTTCCCAACATTTGTACACTTAACAATTTTATCTTGCCAGTAATGCCTTGTTTTCATGTATTTAACAATTTGGAAATCTAACTATTAATTTCTTAGTTTAATAACAATTTCTTATCCTGCCATTTTGAAGTTTGTTGAAATTCAACCCAATGATGGACTTGGAATTATTCTTCCCCTTGAAAGCCTGACACTGGACATAATCTTCAAAGCTAGCAAGGCAAAAGAGTACAGCTTTGAACTAACCTGCAAGTCAGAGATTAATAGGTATGTTAAGAACCTACTGGAGTAGTAGGTACTGTAGAAGTCTAAATCACACTGGATTTCCACTGTTAAGTTAGTTCAGAAATTAAATCCCAACCTCCTTTGAAGAGGTGAGGCTGGGATGAAAATGTGAGGCAGGAAGGAGTTCTCCAGTTGGCAAGAGCTACTCAATGCCTTAATTTCGTGCTTCATTTATGTTTGTCTCTACAGACACAACTTTTCCTATCCCACCTGAAATTTATCCTTTCCACGTGTTCAAGCTGTAGGTTTGCCCCAGGTTGTCTTAACCTGCAATGTTCTGATTGCTTTTTCAGCAGAATGACTACAGGATTTATTTTTTTAAAATGCTTCATACATTAAGCTAATGCTACTAAAATAATGATGGTGTAAACCTTGATTAGACTGGATGTATTTCCAGCAGCACTTACACAGGGTGCCTGGGGAAGCTGGGGCTGCCCCTGGATCCCTGGTAGGGTCCAAGCCCAGGTTGGATGGGGCTTTGGGGCATCCTGGGCTAGTGGCAGGGGGGTAGAACTAGATGGCCTTTGAGGTCGCTGCCAACCCAAACCATCCTGGGATTCTATGAAGTTCACAGAGGAAGAATTCAAGTAAGGACTCCAGCCAATTGTGCATTAAAAATAGATAGTATTATTGTTCATCTTTAGGCAAAATTCCCATTGCAAGCTTGAAATTCTGCTTAAATAGGGACTACAGGATTAGTTCCCTATTTTCCGGGCTGATTAAGAGACTATTTTATGCTGAGACAATTTATCATGTGTTTATTTTTAGACAATTCAAGCTGTCATGCAAAGCAGTTGGAGTCCACCCACCTCTTGAATTGTCTCATTCCTTAGTTCAGTTCGCTGCAACAGCTTTAAACAGTGTGTCTGCAGCCACACTGTATGTGATTAATTCCCACGTGAGTGGCAACCACTTCACTCGTGCTGTCCCAAGAATTGGCAGTGGGGAAGTTGCCCCCGTTGGACCCACCTCGTTTGAATTCTGTGTGCCAGCAGACTGCCCAGTGACAGTTACACCTTCTGTTGGGACTGTGTTGCCTGGGAAGGTAAATTCACTTTAAATGTCAAGTGTTCTGCCCAATCTTTTGATCATCTAAGTCCCTACCAACGCTGCCACTTGTAAACGAAGCTCAAACTGTGAATTGTTATTAGAATATCTGGAATACTTTGTATTGTTTGAAATAACATTTTAGATCAGACATGAGAGGTTAACAATCTAATCTGCCTAATGCTTTATGGGAGCTCTCACCCTAAAAGTTCTTTCCCCAGTGTTGTCATTATGATTTGTGGGAAGAAGGGCTAAGTATCAGAAATGTTAATCATGTAAAAAAAGGCCACTTCCACAAAAGCTGCACGTGACCCTCCCCTTAGGATCATCTTGGGGGAAAAAATTGTGGTTTATTTGTTAATTTTTTGCTGTCATGTATATGGTCCTGTTGAGCTTTGTAGGTATAACACATGTGTGAGGGCTGAATTTTGCCTGTCATTCTTGTGTGTGCTCTCACTCCCCCAGAAAAGCTTGATTCAAGTGTCCTTCAGACCAACATTGTCAGATCAGCTAATCAGAGAAGAGGCAGCTCGGAGGCTGTGCGGAGCAGCTGCGACAGGGGCAGAAATACAAGTAAGGAATGCTAAGAACCAGCACGTGCTGCTGGGCTGGTACTTCCACATATTTGTTTCTCTGGATAGTATTTATATCACAAAATTATCTGCATATTAATGAAGCCCAAGCTCACGATCCCTGTAAGCCCTGCCTATAAAGGACAAGAATATGCCTCCACAGTTGCACTTAATGTGTAGTCTGTTCATTGAGCAGGGATTTAATCCCATACTAACAGTTTCAGAAGCATGCCTAGAGGATGTCCTTGCAAATGCTACCTACAAGTACTCTTTTAAAAAAAACTAGTTTCTGCACTTGTTGCAGATTTACAATATGTGAGGATACTGTATGCAGTGCTGTGTGTCAGGGGGTTTATGGGAGCACCTCTGCTTGTCTTTATTTAGGATATAAAAAGGTAACATTTCCCTGTGAGAGAGACTTTTACTCCAATAGGGGAACTCTTGTAAAATGGGGTGAAATACATCTATTCCTACTTTACTGTAAATGATTAGAAGCCTACTTAGTAACTACCTGCTCTATGGCTTGTCACCATAATCCTGCTGGTGGTACCTTGTTTCACACACTCTTATCACCCCTTGGGTTCTGTATCCTTGGGCCAGGGACTGTATTTGCAACTCAATGTCTGGATTGCATTACTCCTCATCACCCTCAGTGTGTAACCTCTTTGTGTGTGTGTATTTGCAGAAGAAGAAAGATGAAAAGAGAGAGGGGAAAAAATTAAGCACACCACTAACCAGACAGCAGTCATCCAGACAGCTTGTAAGGGATGGGGGCAGTAAACACCGGACTTCTCTACAGAGTTCTGAACAACCAAAATCTGAAGAGTTAAAGCCTGAGTAAGTCAGCAAAAGCACCTTATGCTACATAGACGAGAGTTTAATAAATCTACTCAAACCTATAGGCAGACAAGAAAGCAAACCTTAGAGAAGAAATAGCTTGAGCTATGTTGCAAAGGCTGTTTCCAAAATTAGCACTGCTTTTACGCCACGCAGCTGTACCCTCTCATGTAAGAATCCCTTTATGCATCAGAGGGATTGAAGACTTCAAAGAATGTATCAGAAAGCGTGAGATGTGGCTGCATGGATAAATTTGGCTGAACCAACAAGGGTGTTATTTTAAAGGGCAACGAACTGAACATAGTTACCGAGGGAAACTACTACTATTGTACCTCTTCTGAGTAGGTCTAACAGAGCTGAGTACATTCTATCCAGCTGGAAACCATCTGATGGCCCATATCCATGGGGACAGGTTAATTTTATTTTTTATTTTTGAGGGCTTACATAGTCCTTTTTATTGGTCATCTTTGGTCCTGCAAATGTAATGATGCTGTAAGATGAGCATTTTAAATAGTTACCTTACAATATGTGTACCTCAGAATTCATATTAATAGCATGTTCTGTCTAGAAAGTTGCATATTTAGATGCAAAATCTGATACTGGAAGTTTCTTGGGTTTGCATAGAATTCAACTTTTTAGAACCACACTTCTGCCTAATATGAGAAATTGAGAAGTGTTTGGAATTAAATCAGACACTTGACTGCCCTGGATCTTAGATGTTTTTGACTAAAATCCCATGTTCGTTGCGATCAGTTAATTACAACTTCTAAATACTTTCAGTACAGGTCATAAAAATAAGACTTGTATTTTAAAACACCCACTGTGAACTATTGCTTGGCACAGTGCATCACAGGGAGTGTCACGCGTGTTTCCAGACCATTGAAGTGATGTTGAAGTACGGCACAACACTGGAGTACTTTATGTATTCTACATGCAGACACTGTATTGAGGATGTTGCAATCTTTAGTAGAGCATCTCTTACCTGGCTGTCCACTTTCTGTTCTCTTTTGGCAAGAAAAGCAAACCACTTAGTGGGGTGGGGCCATCCCTGTGCACCAAGACAGTCACTTTGAGTCACTGTTCAATTTTGAACGTACAACTAAGAAGCAGTGAACAGAAATAGCTGTGTAGATATCTATTTGATTTTTTTTCTTGTTCTCACACTTATTAAGATGATTTTTATTCCTGGATTTTTTTAGTTCTGATGCTTACATGGCAGCCCAGGCTTTTCTGATGAGGAATTTCAGTGGGAGGTTTGACAAATACATCATACCGTGCTTTGTCGCAAGTGGCTGTACTGATGAAAAGAGAGGTCCTGAAGGCCTAAGCTACAGGTATTTGCAACTAGATCCATGTGATTCATGACAGCTGAGAAATCCCAGGGGGGAATGGTGGGTTATTCATTTGGGGAGAAAACTTGTTTTCTGATCTTAATTACTCCGTAGGTCAGTGGTAGAAACTCCTGCTTACAGCCCACTGGTTGGTGAAGAATCAAGCACGTGACTATCAAAGCAGTGTAAATTTTGCATATAATTATTCTTTCAGCCAGATGTGGTTTGTGTTTCTGCTTAGGCAGCACAGCAAGGTCTGCCACCAGAAATGACCAATCAGTGTGTAATCCCCATGTAATGATACCCTGTGATATGCACAGAGTAAGAACAGGCTTCTGACAACAGTTTTTATTTCTGAATGATCCAAGAGCAAATACCTGTTTACTCTCTCTGTAGCCCTTACAACACCTTGTATCTGGAGTTGCACTGTCCAGCTGTAGCACCGTCTGTTGTGGTCACTTCAGATCATGGAAAAAACACAATAAATTTTGGTGGTGTTGCAGTAGGTAAGGAATTTGAATTCAAGCTTTTAATTTCTTTTCTGCCAGACATGAATTTCTTCTGAGCATATTTTTGCATTTTCTTTTACATTTAGTTGATTTTCAAAATCCAGTATAGAAATTAGCCCTGTAATTAGGTACTTAAGTGGAAAATCAGGAGTGGGCCTGGCCAGCTGAGGCATATAAAAAGCAGACTTGATCCTGAAACATGGAATCAGGAGCTTTACAAATGACTGTCCAAATTTCCAAGTACTTTAGTGAGCTCTGACTGATGCATCAGCCATAGAGATGGAATGAATATCTGCCCTAGGTAGAAACATGAGTAAAAGGGAGGAATGACCGTGCAAGAGTGATCATCATCACTTTGAAATGTTTTCATTCCTGTCAGGCCACAGAGTGATGAAGCAAATTACACTACAGAATATCTCCCCAGAGAAGCTGGAAGTATCCTTGTTTGGAAGATGTGAGTTAATCTGCTGTCCAGCTGCTGTTTGAGTCTTTTGCCTGTAGAACTGGTTTTTGTGGGCATCTGGCCTCCAGCCAGGGCCAAATCACCACACCAGCCTTTTAACTGGAAATAATTCTGCACAGACCCGAATTTGAGGAGCACTTAACCACTTTCTGAAGAGTTTAAGTTTCAGTACAGTCTGATGTACGTGTGAAACAAACCCAACAACTCAGTTTTTGCACAGTGCTGCTCTGAATTTCTGAATACCCTGTAGGAAGAGGCTACTAGAGTGGCATGTCTGGGTGAAGCTGCATGAGATGTAGGAAAGGGCAGGTCCTTAGGGTTGTAGATGCTTATAGATGGTTGGTTTATACATCTTGTATGATTTTCCCCCAATCTTTGTAAATGTTTTTCCTTGAGTTGCGCTATTTAGCTGCGATTCTCAGTTCTGAATCCACATGGCCCCTTCCAGTTGGTCAGACCAGTTGAAATGCTTGAGCCAGGTGAAAATAAAACCCTCGTCATCTCTTTTTGTCCAAACAAGAATAAAGGGGTGAGTAAGGGCTACAACAGGAATGGGTGGGAGGAAAAGAGAAGAGACAAAGAGATGTAACGGGCTCTGTAATGCACACATGTTACTGACTGGGATGAGGTTGTGTAATTACAAAACCTTTGTTGCCTGTGCATAGCCCTTCCCAATGTTTGGATCTTTGTCTGTGAACGAAATCCAGAAGTTTGGTAGTAATGGCCCATTTGTGGGAGGGGGTCAGTTGGAGGGGTGGGGGGTGTTTTCCTGCAGCAAATGGGCTAAAACAGACATCTTCCTGGCAGTTTTGTGAAATGCTGGACATCTGGACAGCGAAAACCAATCTAACCCAAAGGATCACTGGCCATGGGGTGATGCCATCTATTGTTTGCTCTGTGGGTGAAGAACTCAATATGGGATGTGCTGTAGCCAGAGAGAAGGTGACTTCCACATTCAAGGTAAATCACAGCGAGCCCATCTGCAGCTTTCTTAAGGAGGAAGAGGAGTTCTCCAGTTTCTAGTCTGGCAGAACGTAAGGCTGAGTAGCCAACTGTAGACAGAAGAACATAGCTTTAAACGCGGTTTGATGCTGAGACAGTTTCAAGCCAAAGGTAACAAATCTCTGTAGGGAGAATCTTGTGAGCTGCCTCTGTCCTGCCTGCAGCCTGTACAAAAAAACAGAGATCCAGTACCTTCTTTTTAAAAAAAAAAATTGGGGGGGAGAGAGAAAAAGAAATGGGCTGTGTGATCTCTGTAGATCTAGTTGGTATGCAGAGGGATGTGAAGTCATGAATGGCTTTGTTTTTACCAGTGTTAGAAATACTTGCCCTCTCTATTCTGTCCATTACAGCTGTCACAACTGGGCTTACTCTGTGTCTACACAAAGCAGTGACGTGGGAGGTACGTGGGTGAAATGTGAAACTGGTCCTACAGAGAGCACAGGAGGGTCTCCAGGGTACAGTCTGGGGAAGCTTAACTTCTCTTGTTCATATACTGCAAATTCCCAGAGACACAGAAACAGGCCAAGGTTCAGGCATAAATTTTCACCTCTCAGCTTTTGTCTATATGTTACTTGCTGTAAACCTCTTCAAAGGAACCTGGTTCCTGTTGTTGGGGGGCAGGTATTGATGTGGCACACTATGGAGAGCAGTAAGGCATGCTTTTGGTGGCACTGGGCACACAGTAGTGCACTAAGGCACCAATTAAATTCCACCAGTTCAAGTTTGGATCCTACTGGCTCGAGAATCAATTTTCTTAATGAAAATGCTATTGTGTAAATTAATGTCATCAGATACAGAACACTTCCACACTGACCCTGCCATACTCCATACAACTGGATTCACTTTCACCAACAAGGGACAAGGATCATCAGAGACTGCCATCCTTTGTTACGTCCTCTTCACAAAGAACAGACTTTGTTGGTAAATTTGGGGTGTTTTTTCTTATTATTTTGTTAAAGGAGCCATACTGATTCTTTCAATATGGGTAGCTGTACATTCGTGCAGCCTGAGCAAATATCTACAAGTAAGGAGACACTCGTGTTAGACTCTGTATAAACCAACACAGAAGTTGCCTACCAGGGATTATATTTAGGGATGTCCATCTCTGTAAAAACACATTAGAATACAGGAGGGGCTTGGTGATGCTTCCTCAGTTTCCCTAGAGATTAATGCATTAAACCAATAGATGGATTTATCTGGTATTTCTAATACCCTGTTTTGCTGCAAAACTATTTAGCAGGTCTTATTGATTTGCTATTCCAACAAAAAATGAAATAGGTTTAAGATACATGAAGAAGTAAGAGGGAGCTCTCCTCCTCTCTTATCTGTACCTTCATTTTTATTTACCAGGAACACAGAACTATAATGGCTTAAGTGTGTTCAGCGTCTTCCCAACAGGAGGAGAGATTGTTGCTGGGAACAGCCAGGATTTTACTGTTACATTCAGCCCTGATCATGAAAGTCTGTGCTACTCTGACCGCCTCAAGGTTGTGCTCTTTGGCAAGGTGAGATAATGAAGATACCTGGATTATGAAATCACAGTCTGAGTGTGACCTGCAGTGATTTTTATCAGCGTGGGTCTTAGTAGGAGTTTCAAATAATTCTATCTAGTGGACAGCATTTGTAAGCTGAAATTCCACCTTTATTAGTGACCTGCTGCAGGCAGGAGATCGCAGGTCCAGGGCCGAATGACTCGGAATGCAGCCCTGTCTCCTGAGAGGGGAGGGGAGCTCGGTGTCTGCCACACGCAGCTTGAGTGGGTTCCCTGCAAGTAGATTTAGTGGTGGTGGAGAGCAGAGCTCCCCCTGCACTGTGCACACTGACAGGTGCACGGGAAGCCGTGGCTGCACTCACTCAGCGTGAGGAAGGAGGTTTGGGTCTGTGGAGCAGCAGTGGAGCTGAGCAGGAGCCCAGGTCAGGATGCACAGGCTGGCAGCGCAGTGGGTGTCTTTATGCCCTGTTCCAAAAGAGACTGACCAAAAGTAAACGAAGAGTGCCAGCTAATGCCCATCAGCAGGCACTGCAAACAGGCCAGAACCTGGGAATGAATGAGTACTGTTCTCTCCCTCTGGAGTTTTGTAGCTCCAGATTATCTTTGGAATTGTGGTTAAGAATGCAAATTGGGATAAGCTGAAGATAATGGAGACTGGTCCTAGTCAGAGATGTCTTGTCTCTTTTAGTGGCTTTAATATCAATAGTTTTTCCAGCCCTATCCCGGGGCATGTTGCCAAGAATGAAAGGTGGTTTAAAACAGAACTACCTGAGGGAACAAGACTTGGGGAAGATGCAGTGTTCTTGCACTGGAGTGCAGGGCCTTTTAGCATTACACAGGCAGATGATGTAATCATTTCTATGCAGTTGCTTGAGCTGTAACCCACATTTGAAGCATTCTTGTCTTGTGTAGAAAATAGCCCATGTGATCCACCTAAAGGGTGCAGCCAGAGATCAAGTCAAAGGGGGAATTCCACCAGGTGTGCCCACCAAGTCCTTGGCTGTAATGCTGCCCGTGACATCACAGGAGGCATGAAAAGGAGGTAATGTGCTACCACTGACACTTTATTAAAACACAGTGAGGGATAAGATGTGGATGCATTCCTCAGACTCTGAGAAAAATGAAATTAAAGATCATTTTTCCAGAATCAGAATAACCTATATTTGTAATACCAAAAAATGCAGGAAACTTGCTCTTAAGGAAGATTTTTGTCTGAATTTTAATGAAGTTATATCTTAATGACAAGCATCTAATTTTGCAACTTACCTTGCAAAAAAAGGTATAATTTAATGCTGCTACAAAGTATTCAGATGAATTTGCTTTCTGCCTTCTTGGATTTGTATTAGATCTTTATAAAATTTATTTTATATATAATAACATATCCTGAACACTCACAATGGCGCTGTTATGAAACAGACACAATTTCAGGGGACTGAATTTATCCTTCCTTAATTTCTTTGGACAGGACCTGTATCTGAAGACAGCATATACACAGCTCCTAGCTCCTGAGCTACAAATGAATCCAAGAACACACCACACACAACTAGGGATATAGTACATACAATCTATGTGCCATGGGGCTAGAAAACAAGCATGAAACTTGATAAACAAGTAATAATTACAGTTTGCAACTGCCAGTTATGTAAAACCTCCTTTTGCTTAATTGTTCCCTAACTCTGTAAGAAGGATCTCCTTACCTGCATCAACTCATGAATTTGCCACCACATCACTTTGTTTTGAACCATCCTGGTGTCATCTATGCTCATTTCAAACTTAATAACCGCTCAGTTTTGACTGTCTCATGGTTTCCTTGAATCATACTTGTTTAGAGCTACAAGTGCCAGAAGTCCCTTCTCCTCATTCTGGAGTACACTGAGGTAGAGCCTTGTCCAGTGCCAGCAATGACAGAACTGGAAGTTGGAGCTATAGAAACTGCTTGTTCTGCATCCAAGGTGGCGAAGAAAATGAAGTGCAGGGTTTTGTCAGGCACTGTAAGGAATGCTGGCAGTGTACAAATGGCTACTAGTTCTGTCAAAAATAAAGTCTATAAGCTAAAAATACAGCTTTTAGGGTTTCTGATCAACTTTGCAGTATAGAAGTGTCATTGCTTGAAAAGAAAAGATTCTTTTTAAGGGGCTAATACGAGGGGTTAGTGCTGCCCTAACTCTGAAACACAGAAGTCTGAGCACAGCACTGAACTGCAGCTCTGATCCTGTTATTTCAGCACAGCATTCTGTGCCAGCCTGAAACACCGAAGGAGATGTATGCTTGGAGTGTCAAAGGGCAGGAGCAACTGGGCAAGCAACAGGCCTACAGAAAGTATCTGGGCAACGCAGCCTTTAATAAGCAGTCCTTGTCTTCAGGGGACCAGAACTGGCTGTAAGGAGGGGTAGGGGGTGGTGGTGGAGGTGGGGGGTCTGTCTGTCTGTCTCGTAGAACATGGAGTTGGGTTCAGATAGCCTGCCCCTCTTGCAGCAGAAGAGACTCACCGCCGAGTCTGTGAAGCGACCGATTGAGACGGGTCAAGTAAAACGCGTCGGTGTTTCTTGGGTGCCACCTGCTGACTCATTTGAGTTACAGATGCTGCAGCATGTCGGTGTTAAACTGAAGTGGGTGGAGCGGTTTCCACCGGCTCGGAGCAGCAACACTTTGAGACTTTAGGATGACAGCACACGTATAGTTTCCAAAGGGAGCAGAGGATGGTATAAACACTAACACGAGAATAAAATCCAGGAACAATATATATAATTTTACTTAGATTAACTTAGCTTAGAGGGCAGGTGTGTGTGTGTAGCTCCTTTGAAGGCCTGTGCATAGATAGAGGCCATTGAGGAGGTTAATCTCAAACTCAAGGCTTAGATACTGGACTGAACTACAGCATTCGTTGCTGGAAAAAGGCAAAGAGGATTTTAACCCTGGCTCTTGGGGGTGAATCAACCGCACAACTCATTGCTTCCAGTGACATTTTCTCCCAGCCAGTTCCACACACAAAAATAAGTGTAAAATCAGCTGAATTGCTGCAGAAGAAGGGCCTAGGTAGCCTTTCAGAGGCTTCACTTCCTCCTCCTTATTCAAATCATTTTTGCGGAGCATATGCAAGAAAAGCAAAGCCCTGAAGATCCCACAAGCACGTGCAACAACTTCATCATATGCACTAAAAAAACCCCAAAACCTGACATCATAATACATGTAATTATTATGGCACACTCTTTTCAGAAACATCCTGTGTCAAAGCACCTTGGAAACTGTGCAGCTTCCATCATCACTGACACCACTTCCCACAGCTCATACGTTACTGAGCAAGCTCTCTCACACTACAAGGTCATGAGTACCAACAATTACTAGCTTCTGAAATAAAGTACTCAGTTTTTTACAGTACCACACGTTACACAGATGTGCAGAGAGCACAAGGACAGCATAGCTTACTCCTGAACAGGACAAAGTGATATATAAAGAGGCCTACAGTATCCAGCTGTTGCACTTCCATCTCTTTCCACTCTTCCCTTTGTTGTTGCATTCAAGATGCACGAGTATGCAATTTACATGGGGTTGCTTCAAGACCTCTTCAAGCCCACACCATGATTCAGGATGGATTTTCCACTCAAGAGAGCAGTCAGTGCTAGTTACAATGACCTTAGTGGTTTTTCCATCCCCAGGTGTGACACAGGGACCAGACACTTTTCTCAGTCCCAACCCACAAGAAAGGAAACCAACCAGTAACACTCAGCTGTTTCATTTTTCATCCCACAGCTGACTGGGGTCAGCCTGTCATAACCAACCTCCACCTGAAGATCTGCTGGAGCTTCGGAATCGCAGTCGATGCTCCTCATGCTGTTGCAGTGCTCTCCATAATGATACACAACATGCAGTTCCCTCACACTGCTTTTGTCCATGCCCCAAATCTAGGTGAAACAAATAAATTACAAATGAGGATTTGGAATCAACTCTAGCATTGTGTATTTCAAAGTATTAATTTTTTTGAAGCCATGATAAACACTGTGATGAGAAGCAAAGTACGTAGCTACTGAAGAATCTTTAAACAGGAAGAGCTGACCTAATAATCCAGATGTGCCTACAGTTAACAACAGAGCTTCTGTCTCCAGGATGAAGTTTGAAAACCAGAACACAACACTGGGCCAGTTACATCATAACTAACAGAACCTGGTATGAAAACAGAGCAGTGGAAAGCTCAAAGGTATTTCCTACACTTTACACAGAAGCCATCAGCTTGCTGATCATCTTCCTAGAAGCAGTTTCAGTGACAGCTCCCACTGAGCACACAATGGCTTCTTTCCCTCAAAGAGGAGGAGAAGAAGAGTCCGTTGAAGTTATGACCACAGTGGAAACAGTCGTTCAGACTAAGTTCTGTTCTGCAGCTGGGACAAGGGGACTTTTTTATATACAGATAATTTGGGTTTTTTTTTAAAAAGAACAACAAAAAATACAGCCAAACCATGAAAACTCGTTAATTCCATTCAGGGGCACTGTTAACACCAATGTTCCTTTGCTTTGTCAGTAGTTTCAGTAGAAATTTCCTGCCCTGAGTATTATTTGCCCTGAGATAATTCTTACCTAATCATCCGTGCCTCAAACTCTTCACTAAACACTACACAGCATTCCAACTCTAGCAAGGAACGCAAAAAATTGCCCTGCATTTGCAGATCTCCTTTGCTTACCTGTCAAGCCAGAGTTCAAAGATCTGACAGCTCTCCTGGAGAAGACGTCAGTAAGCAAAGGACAAGGAATGCTTGCTTCAGGGCTCCCGAATTTCCCAACCCTTTTACGTCTTCGGCTCAGCTTATCCCACCTTACAGAACATGCACCGAGTCACCTTTCAACCACGGCTGCGGTTTGTGCTGCCCTAATGACTTCAGATTTCACAACAGATATTCTCCATTCATCTATTTTACACTTGCTCACCTTGAAGCTCCAACTCAACACTTAACTCCTGCCTTTTATCCTACTAAGTTACTCAACATGTTGGAGCTCAGTAAGATTTATTTTCAACATTTGTCCTCTGCCAGAGCCTATTAGATATGTATCTAACAAATCCCAAAGCTCTCAAAAGATTATCCTGAGAGATACTTTGGCTAATTTTCAGTAGCAAAACCTTTTTTTCCCCCACATGCTCTTCCCACAATACACTGGAAATATGAGAAAAGGATAGCTGCAGATCCTAAAAACCAAAACCACAGAATAAAGGTAAGCAGGTAAAATAACCTGAGCTATTTGAAGCTCTGTGTTTCCAGTCACCACCAAGAAAAAAGAAGAAGGTGTTTAACACCCTAAAAGTCCCTGCAGAGATGCCCAGCTCCAGAGTTTTGATTTAGGCCAGAGTTTGAGAAACAGCTAGAGGTCCTTGAACACTTCTGCTCACAACCTTCCAGCTTAGCTGCAGTGTATACAAGCGGCTCTCTTCAAGGATAGCTCACCATCTGCTTTTGACTTTGGACCAAAGGAGATGCTCAGATATTCACACCATCTGCTTTATGCTTCTTGCTGGTCTGCCCCTCTGGAAACGCTCTCTGGAATCTAATCTAAAATTTTCCTGAGGCTCCAAAGCAGAGAGGGGATAAAAAACCCCAACATGTAGATGTATAGAAAGTTAAGAAAAAGGGTGCCCAGGGCTAGTCAAGCCTAGCCACTCGCTCACATGTTCACCATGCTGTTTGACGCCCTGATGTGTCCTCTGCACAGGTAAGAGACTCATTACCTCACAGCTAGTAACAGATCACTCTGCTTACGCCACTCTCAAGAGCCCAAGACAACCCTTCCCTGACACAGCTGCACTCAGGCAAAGCAGAACCTCGTCACCAACTCCACATTTACAACCTCAGAAAGGTCAATGAATGGGGACAAGAGTTTAATGTTTTTGAGAGGATATACAAAATATCGATAAGAGTTAAGCACACTGAGGTGAGCATCCGGTTCAAAACAGTAACAAAGCATGAACACCACCCCATGAACCCTCCTGCAGGGTCACTGCCTCTGAACACTCTTGCAGGTCAAGTAGTTGAGTATTCCCACCATTGGTGTGGCTCTCGGGTACAGCTTTTTAAAACAAAACATGTAGGTTAGCTGCCTTACTGCCCACAGCTGCCAATTCAATGAGTTTAAACTTGTTTGGGTTCAGGAATCCACCTGACACTTTTTCAAATGTATCAAAGACACCACTGACAGCTTTCATCTGCTCTTTTATCTTTACTGCCCTGTTTAATCTGTATGCTTCATTGGGTCTGTTTCGAGGCCAGAAACAATCCTGACTTGAACACAGGTTCTCACTTGCTCAAGGAACAGGCTGAGACCAAGCATGGACCAATTCCAGTGTGGACTTGCCACAGAAAAGCAACCAAAAAAAGAGCAGGAGGGACCTGATGAACTTGTTCCAGTGCCCCACTGTCAGAGGAAACCACAGGCACCGTCCTATCCAGATGTTGATCAAACACCACCTTAAGGTTTTAAAACCGCTTCCCCTCTTCTGCTCAGTCCAGAACCGTGTTTCTTCAACTGCCAGAAATCTTCTCATTCCAAATCCCACCCAACACACTGACTGGAGAGTCACGGAAGCGCCGGCTCCGAGGCTGACGGGGAAGAGCCGGCGCGGCGCTCACCCATCGCCTGGCACCTCTCCCAGCCTAAGGCCGAGGGCCCGGAGCTGCCCGGCGAGGCACCGCCGCCGGTCCAGAGTCCGGCCCGGCCTTAGCCCCTGCTTCCGGGCCATCCTGGCCGGGAGACCGCTGCGCCTGTGCAACCGCGCCACCATCCAGACCGGCGCAAGAGCGGCCGGAGCGCTGCCACTCTAGCCCCTTCCAAACCAGGGGATTCCTCCAGGAGGAAGATGAGGATGGTGAGAGGAGGAGGGGTCCCGGGAGGGAAGCCGAAGCCGGGGGAAGCTGAGGGCTTTAGCGGTCAGCGGGAGCTGCGAAGGGCAATGCAGCCAAGCACCAGGCGTGGCTGGGAGGAGCGCGAGGAAGATGCTGGGGCGGATGCCGGGACCCCAGTGACCGGCGTCAGACCGCAGCGCTCTGCCCCAGCCCGCGAGACCGGCCCCTCATTAACCGCTGCCGTTTATTGACTCGCTGCCTCGTTAACTGCTGCCGTTAGTTGTGCTCCTCCGGCTGGGCACGGGCACGGGCGGGTGCCGGGCGGCGCCTCCGCACTGGGAGTCGATGGGCAGGAGCCACTGCAGCGGGTCCCCTCCCGCAGCGAGCGCTCCGGAGCGCCCTGAAAGAGAAGGGAGAAGATCTGCTACCCGCGAGGTGGCACCACGAGAACACGGGTTGCCATCGGTGATGGCTCAGGAGGCGAGCTGGAACAGCCACAATTAACTGTAGTAGGTGCAGCGCACCGACCCCTCCTTTCCTCTGTACCAAATACGAAGGGAAACTCCTCCGAACCGCAGAGGGGGCTGGAGAAGGGGGCATGGCAAGGAGATGGTGGCTCAGGGAATGTTTCCCCATGTCCTCATGCTCTGCTGTGCTTCCCACAGCAACCAGTGAAGTCATCCATCACGAACACCCCCCCATGCCACCCTGCCGAGGGCCCACGCTGTCCCTCTGCTCTGCGGGTATCGTGACAGAACCTGCCCGATGCGGTCAGAACTGCCACATGGATTTCTAATTCCTAGCTTGCTCTGTTCAGAAGATGCATCCTAACAGCTTGGTCATGAACACTAAGGAAACTCCCTGAATTTGGGAACAGACACAGAGGTGACAAGTGAATCCGCTCCCCTGCCACAAATATTACAGACATGCCATGGACACACATCACAGACTAAAAAAGCAAGGTAAAATTCCCCTGCAAGGTGTTGCAGGTCCCATTCATCAGGTCCTTTGTTAGTACCAGCTCAAGGCTGCTTCTGAGCATGATTCACCATCAAAAACAACCTCTGTTTCCAGTGTAAAACAACTCCATGTTGTGCCAGACGACACGCTGTAAATCTGAAGGCGACTTCCCGTTGGCAGCAGCTCTCTGCTTTGCTCACACATACACTAGGTAACAGGGTTAAGAGGCTTCATTCACATCAAGACAATTTTTAAGGCACATGGGTTTGGGGTTTTTTTTAAGTTCCTCCTGTTCAGAGTCACAACAATCTGAAACATGGCTTGGGCACAAGCAGCAGCTCATGGGACTATCACCAGCACCTTCTCGGATGTTTTGAGTGTTCTTGTGCTCCAAGCTTTATGTCATAGGAGGATTTTACTCTGAAACGACACGGCTGCTCTTTTATATCCATTTCCTGTCATAAACAAGTCCACAAGAAGCATTCCATAGAAACACATTCTTATGCAAACATACTAAAAGCAGGAAAGCTGGCTGAGTACATAAACCGACTGGAAATGATTAATGAAACGGTAATTAGCCTAAGTAGCATTTAAGGGCTACAGGCAATTCGGTTAAGTACGACCTGCATGCAAGCCAGCCAGCATGGCTCGTGACGCCAAGGACAAAACTGAGGAAAAATTAGGGCACGTCCTTTGACACTTGGTGGAAAACTTCACCAATGGAGGACAACAATGAACACGTATTTTTAATCCTACATGACCATAAAAACCTTGCAGAGACACCACATGCTCCCTGAACAGCAGTGCCAAAAAGCACCGCCCAGGAATTGCTGCCTGAGCCCCCACTCTAGATCATGCTTCCTCCCCTGGGGTCCCCCGATCCAAGTGGCAGAAAACCATGGACCCCAGGAAGCGGGAGGACCTCTCCAAAACACAACGGGCTCTGCTCCCCCTTCCCTCGAGCGAGCTGTCCTCACTGCTGACGTATATCTGTAGCAAAACAACTGCTCCTCTCGACCAGCTCTGAGACACATACAGTCAAAAGAGGCATGAAAAAGTCACTCCCACCCACTGCCAGAGAACAGGGCAGAGGTGGAGGCGTGGATGCATCCCGCCGAGTTTTTAACCAGAATATTTAAATTAGGAATGGAGTTGCCCCTGTTGGTGTCTGTTCCAGCTTCCCAACATCTGCAAGACACTTTTGTACTATTCTGGTGATTAAGAATCTGTACATTTTAAGAGATTTCCATTTTGGACACGGGAACTGACAGCCTAAATTTGAAGCTTCTAAAGTGTAAAAGCTGCAGGTCTGTCTGCTGTTTTCCCAGATCTTCTCTTTTTCACATCATTAACTTACTAATAAAGAAGTATGAGGAATGCAATAGAAAATTCTCCTAGTTTCAAACATAAAGGAGCCTTGTGGTTTTCCAGCCCACATCCAGACATTCTTGCATTTCAACTATGAGTCCCACTCCTGCAACTGAAAGATCTTCAGGCTCCTAAAATTTGGCGTCACCCAGAAGTCCATCGAACACCACTGTAATGCCACATCAGCAGAAACACGGCAGGAACGCCTAGACACTTGCAGTTTGCTTACAACAAACCTTCTACCATTTCTCAGCAAAGAACAAGCTCTTCTCACCTCACCCCACACCCCACCAGTGAGTTCATGAGATTAGAGTCTTCCTGAACTCCTTGCCCTCCTAAATTGCAGCCGTTTAGTTTCTCTCTGTTGGAGAGGCTGGTACGTGGTAGCACAGACAGCTTTTGAGCATTCAGGTGCACCTCAGGCTACAGACTCTGTACTGTAGGTCTTCTACCCGTAATGCTGACCTAGTGCAGCTTTTTGGGATTAGTGACCCTTCTTTTTCTACCTTCCTTCATCCTTCCACAGGATTCTTACTGAACAACAATCTGCATTTTACCCCTCAGTAAAAAGGTAAAGAGAAGTTAGAGAGTGAGGGATTTTCTTCAGTCCTTTGTGTTTCAGAAGAGCTGAATATTCACAGAACTACTTCAAGGGCATTTCCTGAGTGCCTGAGGTTGTCCTGTGAACACCAAAAAAAAGTGGTCCTACAAAGATAATAAGCTTGCTTTTAATTTCCATATCTCTCCTGTGGACTCTGAGACTCTGTATGGCCCTAGGTCATGCTTCCCTTCGCACCTGAAGCACTCTGATGACTGCAACCAACAGGGATGCTCCTAGGATAAGACAGTTGATAATAATCAGACACTCCGTATTCCATGTTAATAATCTCAGTCTCATTCTTTACTTCACGCTGTAGGTAACAGGTCGAGGGTAGCGAGTATTGCTAAAGCAGGAGCAGGCTTCCTACCCAGAGCAGTAAAAAAATCGCTGATACATCCAGTCTCCCTGATCAAAGCGCTGCCTTCAGTACACCCATTTTAATATTAGATAATTCCTCTGAATCTGTCACTGCCCAGCAAAGCACTGTTTACAGACCAGTGAAACTGCTTTCAACAAATAAAGTACTGATTTAGTAATAATGGTAACGTCTGGCTATCGCGGCGAACAAAGCTGCAGTGTGCTAATGCCATGGGGCTTGTTTCTGGACAGCAGCTGCTCAGCACTATTATCAGCCGTTGTAAAACATCTTGGCCATGAAGTTAATGATTAACTCAAGTCCCCGTCTCATAAAAACATCGTATCGTAAGAACACAACACGCTTAAAGCTGTCCCTAATCAATCGTGCATACAGCAAGGATAAAGCAACACATAAAAGGAGCCAGAAACTCGGCAAATACTCCAGCTGAGGGAAGACACACTGCACTGAGGTTTGTCTCCATGGAGAGAGCCACAGACAGGCTGCACAATGAAAATGGATCCACAGCTCCTGGAGTACCACAGGCGGAAAAGGAGAGTCCTGTGCCTGCTGCGGAAGGTGCTGCAGAAGGGAGCAGAGAGAATGCTGTGGATGTGAAGAGGCTGGAATTTACAGAAGAATGTATGAAAGAAATGGAGACACCTTCAGGCACAGAGCAAGACAGCCCTGATGCCTTTAAACCAGCAATGTTGGAAAGAGACTGTCCAAACTCAAAACCTCTTGTTACGTTAATGAACTCCAACTCTCCAGAACTATGCGGTTTTGAAATGAACCACCAGCGTTCAATCAAAACATCTGTTGATATGGACTGCCTAGTCTGCTTCAACAAGTACAACATCTACAGAGTACCAAAGCTTCTGGACTGCGGGCATGCCTTCTGCGCAGTGTGCCTCAAGCTTATCCTCAGGAAAGAAGAGAGTACCTGGATAGTCACCTGCCCCCTGTGCAGAAAAGCTACTTTTGTGTCAGGAGGCCTTATCCGCACACTTCAAAATAAAGATGACATCATGGAGCACTTGGAAAACCTCGATTCAAACCCTGAGGTACTCATCTCTGCCATAGGGCTGGACACAAATAGCTGGACTCGGACCAGCCAAGATGCTTTGCAGAGAGACGAAAATGCTCTGGCAGACAACAGACTGGCTGTCCAGAGGCTTGTGCTGCTCCTGCTGCTCGTGGTGATTCTCACTATCCTCATCCTCCCGTTTATATACTCTGGGATGATAAAATGGGTAATTTGTCTCATGCTTACTTTGGGGTTGGTAATGTCTATGGTGCTTTGCTGCACTCCTAAATTCTCCTGGAGGTGCAGCAGGGACTCGTTTACTGCCTGCCATAAGCAGACCCACATCACTGCTATTGCCTGAAACGATTCATGTGTGCTGCCTAGAGATAATGGACTGGTCCTGCCTGCAGAGGTGCATGTTACACGCACTAGTCAGTTACTGGACTTTGAAAGCAATCGTTCACCTAATAAATTCAACTGGTGGCTAAGTTGGCTCAATAGTAATGCACAGCATTGTTAAATTTCATTACTGGAAGCATAGTAAAATATTTATATGTTGATGTGTAGGAGATAAAAGGGGGTTTTCCACAGAATTTTTATCCCAGGCTAATAATTTTGCTGGTTTGCTCTTGCCATTTTGTTCTTGTTCATGCTATCTCCTGATTAGTACTACAGAACATTATCTGAAATGCCTGACAGATGGATGACGTCCTGTGAAAATCCCTCACTGTGACTGCATTTCCCACTCTCAACACACGCACACCTTCTCGTGTGTCAACGTGAGGAAATAAGACTGCTAAATAAGGGACTGGACGCCTAGCTGCAAGGGAAGAGAGTCATTTTAACCCATGTTATCATTTTAATCCCTACCACTGTCCAAATGGTTGTTGGCAGGGATGGGAAAGGGACTGGAAAAAGGGGATGTCAGTCAATGCCATTTTAAGTTGCACATGAAATCGGAGAGGAAGAGGCAAAATCAACACTCCTAATCTTGAGTCTGTGGCTTGCAAAGGACAAGGGTCTCAAAAGCTCACAACACTCCAAATTCCTCATGTTATTTAGCACAGAAATAGTTCCTCTCACTTGAACTCCTTTACCTGGCTACCTCTACTGCCTCTCTTCTTGCCCTCTTTACACGAAGTATAACATTGCCCTTGGAAATGCCCACCGAGTCAAACAGAAATCTGCCAGTTGCTATGCTATACCACATGTGATATTTTTATATCCAATGCATCCATTAAAGTTTAATGATGTTAATTGCTCATTGACTTCTGTGTTTCAATTCCTCACTGGCAATTAATATCAAAACATTTCACAGTTTCCTTGCTGACAGAACTACAGCTGAAAAAGCTTATTAGGGAATCTGTACAACCGAGCCGGTAAGTAAAGCAAAAAAGTAATGTGTTGGGTTTTTTCCTCGATTTAAAAAATACTTAGTTGCTATAAACCAACTAAAATTAAATGGGGGGGGAGGGGTGGGGGGGTGGAAAGACTTTTGCTCTTAGCTAAGTTACATTTTCAAGAGTACCATGGGTCTCAGTAGACCTTGGATCAGGCCTGTGGTAAATATTTGTGTCTGATAAGAATGGAAACTGATGTTGCTCAGTATATATATACATAGTGTCTCACCAGCTGATAAAACTGGTTGGGGAAAAACAGGTAGTTTTAAACTCAAATATTTTATTGAACCGTATTATTCCAAGTACAATGAATGGTCCAGATATTCACCTGTACTGAAAGTAAACTCTTGCCAAGTCTTTCAGCTCATAGACAATTTTCCTGTCCAGTTCGCTGCATCAGCACTAATGGTGGATTGGCACTGCAAAGGTTTGTAACTCATATATTAGTATCAGCCTGCATGTAGCATGCATGGACACATCCGAGCAAACTAGAATGGTTAAAGGAAAATCATATGCTAATTGCTGCAGAACACTGATATCATTATCTCATTCAGATAGTAAGGAAGAAACAAACTGTCCTAAAGATAAGATGAAAAAGATGAACAGGATGAGCACCATAAAATAATTCCAATTTATAAAAAAAAAAAAAGAAAAAGATAAAACTTGGGGAATTTTGCCTAAAAGGTGAAGAGACCAAGCAAGAGATGAAACACCACCAACTCCAAAAGGGTGTATGTTGTACCCAGTATCAGTTTGCCATCATCAGTCGAGAAATATAATGGAAGATTTTAGATGGAGCATCCTTACTCCTCTGTATCACACCGAATGGAGCCCGGCCAGCCCGTGTGGGCTTGTCAGCACATGGGTAGGAACAAACAAAGAGAATTAATGTGAATAGGAAAAATCAGTTTGTTACATATCACTCTGCCCTTCCAAAATCATGTGTGCAGTTTTATTACACTAATTTCTACAGTGTCAAAATGATGGGCAGCAAAAAGGGCTTCCCTCAAGGCAGTATAGACCAGGGGGAAGGAAGCAGGCATGCTGTGTGATTACCAGTGAGAAACAGGCCCACTGCAAGAAACCTAATGGATTTGTGTAAGTCCATGTTTCCACCCCCACTGCCTTCTATCAGCACCTTCCAAACCTCCCTTCAGCAATTCAACCTAAATGTTTCTTCAGCCTTTGAGAGCCACTAACAATCAGCTGATTCAGAGTTCATGGATGTTGGTGGAACATTTCACTAGGCCCTAGAACCCGGTATCTTTGTAACAGCTGTCGATTCTCATCTGACAAGGTAAGATTCAACAACAATCTAAACCTTTAAAGCAACAACTAAGTTTATGGAGAAAAGGCCAACAGAATTGTACTCCTAGTACAAAATGTAAAGGACTTGCTTGTACGCAGTTTTAATTCATGACAGCAAGAAATTTTTGGCTCCAAATTAACTTGCTCTGCTTACCTTACCTAGCTGGCTCCCAATTCCACGTAGTGATGAGTTAACACACTGTAGCCTGCAAGAGAGAGGTTCATAGTGAGAAATATTAATGAGTAATATTCAGTCATACCTGACAAACTGCCTAAGTATCTAAGAGCTGTGATTTACAAAGACAGAATCCCATCAAAACATTAAAAGCATGACAGGGCCCGACAGCAGTATTTAAGGATTATAGTCTGTATAGACAGAATCCTGGGCCAGAAACTTCAAAGATGTTTTGTTTAACAATCCATGTACCCAAGCCAGTTTTAATTAAAAAATACGCTTATCCTTTTGTCACGCTATGCTATCACTCAGCTCACAGGGCTCTTCCCAAAGCCACAACTTTCCCTAGCCCAATCCCTTTTCAAGCTTCTCATCAACAAACACCACCACCCACCACAGTCACCACTTACTTATGTAAGAGAGTGAGACAGGTGCCTGAAAAAATTTAAGTGTAGGTGTTCTAAATTACTGTTAAATGTAGAAGTCTCACTTTCTCTACAGATTTTTAAATTATCCGTAATTGTGCTGGCTTTGATTACTATTAAAACTATACAATAACACCCCAACATCGAGTAAAACTCACTCTCAATTGTCATTCCACTCATGTTTTGGTTCACTTTTAACCTGCATTATTGCACACATATAAACAGGCAAAACCACACATGGAATAAGGAGCACGTTTCACACTTCCACCCTCAGATTCTGTACAAAGAGAACTTTAGGGCTTCAAGCACAGGACTATCAAACCCCCATTTGCAGATCTTGGTCTGAGAGCACAGATTTGTGTCCAGGTGACTCCTTGCTTGTTGCAAACCCATTGGAACTTGTCCATTGTGTTGTGTGTTTACCTAAGTCACAGGTAAAGCAGGTACCTTCTGCAACCTAGCTGGGATCAACAGAACTTGCCTTCTAAACTTCAGGGTCACATTTAACAACTACATCATGATGCTTGGAATACCCATACACAGCATAAGTACTCGTGTGAGTAAACCCAAGGGGGTCTAATATTAATAGCAAGCAACTAGGACATGATTTTTGCCCAAACCAAAATCTGCTTTTAAGCAGAATTGGTACCCAGCTATTTTTTAAAAATGTATTTATAAATAAGTCCCACACAACAGATTTTAAAGTATAAATCAGTTACCCCAGCTACCAAGCAACCAAAGCTTGCTTGGCCTTCATGAAATGTGATCATACAGAAAAACTGCTCTCCTGCCCCTGAAAAACAAACATGGGTTTCCTCAAAAAAACGAATTGGGAATTCATTGGACTTGGGAATCCAGCCTGAGACCACTTTCAAAACAAACGCTTCACACCCCAAAACCACAACGAAAAAGCCTTATGCTTGGGTGGCTGGACTAACTCCAAAGCCTTCAGATTTGCAAGGCCAGTTAACCACAATGGAGGAAACCCTCCCCAGCTGTGCCTGTAGCCCTGCTGCTATCAAGTGGCACACAGGTGGGCCCCATATTTGTGTGATGAGCACATATATATATGCACACACCCCACAGCTTCTGTTCTTACAGCACTGGAATCCCACCTGGTAGCACAGCATGAAGTGTGAGACACCAATGAAGCAGACGCCCAGGCAGGTACCCAAGTGAGCCACCAACCGGGTGGACAAGGGCCAAGACTGTGAGTAAAAGGCGGGCAGCGAGGAAGGAGCAGCTGTACCCACCTCAAGGTAGAGATGGACCAACCACCACCTGCTACGAGGGGCCGGGAGCAGGGAAAGGGCCGGCCCGGGCCGACAGCCATCACCGCCATCGCCTCAGACAAGCTCGTGCTATCCTCCGCGAGCTACGTGCTCCCCTACGTGACTGGCGTAAGAGAGTACACGACCGCCCAGCACAGCTCGCCTATCGTACGCAGATTGCGTAGATGAGTAGGGAAGGGGCGGGCAGGGCAGGAAGGGGCGGGCGGGCAGCAGCGGAAGGGAATGCGGCGGCTCCTATGTGAGGCAGGGCCGGCAGCAGGTTGGGGTCGGGCCGGGAGAGGTGGGGAAGAGGGGTTGGGCACGGCTGGGATGCAGCTCCGGGGACTGAGGGAGTGAACGGGCTGGTGGGATCTCTTCAGGTCGCTCCTTGACGGGAGGGCTGTGGCGGCATCCGCCCTGTTGCCCGGGGGCTGGTTTCCTCTCCTCAGCGGTTGTCAGAAGTGCTGTTTGATGTAAAAAGCGGCTGTGTTCTAGAAGCAGATTTCAGACGCAAAGAACTTGCTTTAAAAGTGCATATTGGCAGCCGTGATGACGTTGTTCCTCACAACTTTCCCGGCTGAGGTGCTTTTCTCCCTGCTAGTCACATTCCTCTTTCCCACCTTCCACGTAACGGCATAGCTTCTCAGCCATTGCTGCTACAAGCTTAACTGGATCAAGTGCGCTCAATTTTGCAGCTACTTAAGTTTTCAGCTTTTCCATGCCCCCATCCCATGTGTCCCAGGTATCTGCTTTACATTGAGCACACCTTTCTGTGACTGTTGCCTGTATTGCATTCACGTGGTTCTTTTATCAGGGACTGAATTAATTGCATTCTGTGTTTGTATGTCCTATCTGCTGATTAACAGAGAAGGCTGTGTAGGTACGTGTGTGGCTCTGCAGCCCTGCATAAGTCCCCTTGAAAACTCATCTGCCCAGATGTTTTCTGCTGTCACATCGTTGGGTCTGATGCTTAACTGCAGTTTGGCTGTGCCATCCTCTGGCATGCCTTGTTAAGAGACTTTTTGGCCAGCCCCATTGGAAAATTGTCTATAGGAGCTTCTCTGAAGGTGATGAGATGCATTGTTAGTTTCTGAGAGTCTCTGAGATGTATGTGTTGGCAGTTTGTAATTTTGTCATTGCTTAGGAGGAACGTGATGCCAGCATCTCTGCAACTCTTCCAGCAGTAGGGAGCATGCGTGTCTTGAACAGCTTTAGATCCACAAAAGGATTATCTTTCTGCTTTTTCTTGGTTTTAGGAACCACTGTATAAAACACATCACTTCTCAAGAAAACAAAGTGAAAAGTGAGCACTGGGAGAGATAAAAAATTTCTCTTTGAAGTGACAGTTCAAGTTATGGCTAAGCTATTGATTGCTGAATCACATTCTTTGAGACACAGATGTGAATTTCAGTGCCACAAACTGTAAATAATGTTTGGGATATATTTCTAGCTCTCAATTCCCTCGTACTGGATTTAGTGGCAAAACTTCTCTGCCCAAAGTTTCTTTACTATATCACCTGTTGCCCCTTGAAAGTCCAACCCCATTTTTGCTAGGTATTTATGAAGAAATACATACCTATGATGAGGGATGCACATTGAGCATACTGATCAGAGCACTTTCAGAACAAAGCCTTTGAAAAACTTTTTCTGGGAATTCTCAGTGCTCAGCATCGTGGATTATTTGTTGCATAATGGCAGTAAAGTTACAGCCAGGAAGCCTCTATGATGTCGCTCCATAATTGATCAACTCTTTTTGTTATTTGGAAATAGGATTAAACAGTTGTACTGTTTCTGGGTCCTTTGTAGCAGCTTCACTTTTCACATGAGCCCCTGTTAATAAATCTGTTACAGCAGGGAAGGGGATTTTATTTTCAATGCTGACTCCCATAGTAAACTCATAAGTCTGTATCCAGAGATGAGCAGGTACACTGAGTAATTGTAAAGTTATTGAAACTTGAGGCATTAGATTATTTCTGGGCAAACCGGTCCATAAATCTGGATGTTGTAGGAAGATCAGAGTCTAGCGAGTGGATTTTTGGGTTCCAAATGAGGGCTTTCGAAATCCTGAGGTAATAAAACAATCTTGGGATTTTGTAAGTGTTCTGGAAAGTCTGGAGACATGTCTTGTGCCACCTTCCCAGCTGCAGTTTGGCAAGTGACTGCTGCCTGTTGTGGTTGGTATCAAAGCTGGCATGATGGGGCTGGGATTGATCCCAGGCGCCCGCTGTCCCCAGGGGAAGCGTAATCTGGCCCTTCCCTTCTCTGGTTGGTACGGAAATAACAGAGTTTGTTTATTCCTGTGGACTTTGTGCTCCCCTGTTGCTGGAATGTGATGTTTCCATGGAAACCCACTGAGATGCCTTAGACTGCTGTGTGGCATCAGGAGATGTGTGTTGCTGGGGAGAGACGTACTAGTTACAATAACCGTCAGCCCTTAATTTTCCTTGTGTTTATCCATCAGCAGTTAAACAGTGTGAGCCTTGAGAAATAGGAATCCCCTCCAATAAATTTCTGACCGGGAAAGCAAGACAGCCAGCTTGCAGATAATAAAACCTCTTGAAAAAGAGTTGCTCCTGTGCTGCATTTCTTTCTTCTAGGACTCTAAAACTATCCCATAAATAGTATCTGCATCCACTAAGATTCAGTTGTAGCATCATGGGCTTCTGATTCCTATTCAGCTGCTTTCCTTTCTACAGAGTTCAGAAGAAAAGAAAGAAATAGGGAGTATGTAATGAAGTTGTAGGTGGTTTGGGCTCCTTAGACAGAAACTTGATGAAGTCAGTAGAAATTTCAGGTGATGTAAGTGAGCTTAGGAGTGGATTGTTACCCATGATGAATAGTGAAATGAGCTGTTCTCATGTCTGCCTGGTATCAGTCATCTCAGTTATATAATCAGGGGTTTTCCAGGGAGCAGTTGGAAGCCAGTCAGTTGGAAGTGTGATGTCAAAAATGCGTACACATCTGTGTTGTAAAATATACTATTTTGGCCCAGCTTAAGGTCCATGAGTGGCAGGGATCTTAATGCTTAGGGGAAAAAGCAGTGACAGGTTGTATAGAGGAGAGAATGTTACAAGTAAAGCATAGCAATGTCCATGGGACACATTAAAAGTTCTTATCAGAGTCTGCAGCTGGACTCAACTTTCTTAACGCCATCAGCAAATTAAACGGAGGAGCAATTTGAGTTGAGGATGAGACGGACAAATTATTTCCCAGGCAGCTGTACTGGTCCCTGCACCAGGTGCAGAGCTTTTATTCTACATGTTATTTTTGCAGTAAATGTGTGGATGATGTGCCTGAACGGAGCCTGGTGTCTGCATTTTGAAGGGGACATCTCCTTTTGCCGTGTGAAATATCGTCGCCTGCTTTTGTGCAATGCTTTTGGGAACTGGTGAACCAAAAGTCTCCTTTTATCTTTGGTCACAGCACTGTGTGGTGGGGTGATACACAAGGTGACTTATACTGCCAGCAAGTGTGAGAGTGACAAAGGCAATTCGTCTCCTTGCTTCCTGGTTTCCAACTGTCTGTTGTTTTACTTGGTTTTATTTTCTTTTGCTTTCTCCTCTTTGAACGTGCAGGTAAAAATGGCTGCAGAAGAGAAGTGGAAAGGTGGGGCTTCGAAACAGCATAGTGGGTCTGAACAGGCAACTGCAAAGGAACCGTGTGTGCTCCTGGGCCAGCAGCTGGGTGAACCAGGAAGATTTGCTTATGCAGCACTTTGTGGGATATCCCTAGCATACCTGTTCCCTGAAGAAGAGCAAAGGTATGATACGGGAGCAAGGGCTGAGTAAAGGAGGTGGCTTTTGGGCAGCAGCTCCAGTGGAGCTGGTATCCGACTCTGTGCAGGGTCTTCTCAAGTTAGGGAAGATCCTTTTGACATTAGGAGTTTTCTTAATTGTCTCACCTTGCTGTCTTACACCTTGAAGACCTTTATAATTCAGTGTAAATTGCATCCCTTAACACTGCAGACTTCAGAGCGTGTATCGAAGAAAGGTCTAGCGCATCCAGATTGCTTCTTGTTTGTTGCAACTTGACTTGTGCTGACTTCTTATGATGCTTTGATTTGTGTGTGATCAGCTTCTGAAAGCAGGGACCACTTGCAGAAGTACTCAGTTACAGGTATAAACTGCTACTGTTGCCTTACAGCTCCTTCAGGACAGAATTCATTGAGGGCTTTGTGAAATGGCTGGACCTGCCTGACACTGTCTTACCTGCCATGACAGCATTTGCTAGTGGCTTAGGAGGTGAGGGCACAGAAACTTTTTCCCAGATTTTGCTGAAGGATCCCATCTTGAAAGAAAATCCAGTTGCCGTTACCCAAGTAAGTTCATGTGGTCCCCCCACCCTTGTTTGCTTTTGCAAAAGAGCTTTGCCATACATTTCTGTTTGCAACTGAATTTGTGTTTGTACAGTCAGGGAAGTAAAATCAGTATTTCCAATATGCATATATTTCTGAGTGGCTGTGTGGGTGACTGGCAGTCTCTCTATCCATTAAGAGCTCATGGAACTGATGGACATGAGGCATGTTTACTGCCTGTTGAATTAATGTTTCAAGTCTTTGATACTTCTACAGAACAGAGAACTGCCAGACTTGACTTTGGCAGTATTACTGCAGTGGCCTTGATGCATATGTGTGCTCTGCAGATTGTGGTGAAACACTGAACCCGATAGACCTGATTTTTTATTTGTTTCAAATACAAATACCTGTAATACAAAACACCTCTACAAACATGCTCCAAATAACACAATTTCCAAAGCCATTTTTTCAACCTCAGCTTTGGCTGGAAGGGAATAAGTTCTTGTGATGTTACTTACTTTCTCTGAGAAAGTATTAGTGAGAGAGGACTTCTCTGCAGTGTCCTGACGTAAAAGCTGATGTAAAGATAAAGGTGGTGAAGAGTTTGGATGACGTTTGCTTTTGCTACAGAGTCTGAGCTGGGGAGGATATGCCCTCACCCAGTGTCAGGTTCTGCTGTGCAGGGCGAAGAGCAGGGTAGGCTGCTGCTGGTGCCAGGCAGAACGTGGCTACTGTCCCCTCGCACCCTTGGCTGTACATTCACTGCACACAAGGAAACAGCGAGGCATCCTGCGTGCAGCCAGCTCTCTGATATTGAGTAAGAGTTATTACACACTCACCTTTAGCAATGGCCCCAGGAGAACAGCAGATGCGAAAACAAGGCTGCGTAAGTCAAGATATGATAGGACTGAACTTGTTCATCATGACCAGCTCCCATTATCTCAAGCAATCTTTCGTGTCTTCTAGTCTGTCCATAAAAGACCTCAGAGGATCTGCTCCAAACATCTGAAGTCCTGTAACTGTATAAGTACAGTGACAGAGAATCCTAAACTTAATTAGTAAGTTAGGATAGGATGGATTAAAGCTAAAGGAGGGAAGGTTTAGATGGGATACTAGGGGAAAGCTCTTTACAGAGAGAGTGGTGAGGTGCTGGAACGGGCTGCCCAGAGAGGTGGTGGGTGCCTCATCACTGGTGGTGTTCAAGGCCAGGTTGGATGAGGCCATGGGCAATCCTGTCTAGATTCTGGCCTTGGAGGTTGGTGGCCCTGCTTGTGGCAGGGGGGTTGGAGCTCTGTGATCCTTAGGGTCTCTTCCAACCCAGACCAGTCTACGGTTCTATGATTCTATGACAGAATTTTACTGATCTTCTGCAGTAAGAGCGGTTTGCTCCAAATCAGTGAGTCCGTACCCAGTTCTTTCTGCATCTAGGTGGCTTGGTGTTTTCCAGGTTGTTTCACTCATTCCCTCTGCTTCAAGATAGAGCAGTCTCTCCTCTAGAGTCAGGGAAGTTTTCTTGTGTTGCTGCTGAGTTTATTATAGGTGAAAATTTGGTGAAGTTTAGCTTATGTTTGCTTCAAGCTTGTGCTGCATAAGGGCTCCCTGTGCAGTTACGAAAGTGGCTCTGGCTCAGTGGGATCATGTGGTATTTTGCTGTGAGCCAGAGAACTGAGGCACTTATCATCTGAATTTGGGTGGAATACAGAAGCTGTAGATAACAATTTGAGTAGTTGAAAGCAAAGATCAAGAATGCTATCAGTCTAATGCCACAACATAGGTACCTTATGCAATCACTTACGTAGGCAAGGTGATTGAATTAAAGCCTTTTTTAGACCAAAGCAGCAGAGGCTTGCAAGGTGTCTTTGGGAAAGCATACTGGCATGTGGGAAACTTCAGTGCATGGAGCTGAGAGCAGCTTTTTCCTTGTCTGAAAAACAAGCAGCTACCAGACAAAGCTTTGTGAAGTCTTGATGTGTTGCTTTATGGTGCTCTTGCTTCTTTGTGTTCAGCTGCTACTGATGCAACACTTACTGTTTATTTAATACTTAATTTGCTCAGTGGCAGGGTCCTGTCAGCACTAGTGCCTGTGGTTTTTAATGCCCCCTGTCTCAGCAGTGCTGCAGAGATGATACATGAGGTTAGGAGATTAGGTGAGTTTACCATTGATTCAATGAAAACTTGAGGCTTATGGATTTTTATCTTTGCATTTGTTGGAGATGACTAATGCAGGCAAATATTGGTTAACTGAATCCTTTAAGGACAGTAGTCAGAACAGAGGCAGTGAGTGGCAGTGCAACAGAAGAGGTGAAGAAGTTGACTTTTTCCACTTGATTGATGAGAAAATGTTGGAAGTTCTTAATAGGAATCAGGTTTTTGCTCTCAAGATACTTTTAATGCTCACTTTTGGATTGGATGCTCTGAGTTGTTGAGGAAATGGGTTTTGAACTTGCATCAATTCATAAAAAACTGGCAAAGACTCTGAATAAAAATTGCTTCCCTTTCTTTGTAAGGTTTCTCAAGCATGTGGGTGGTAGTAATGTGCATAGAGTTCACAGGGAGATTCAGAACATCAATTTCAAATATTGAAATATAGTAACTGCTGCTTAGAGGAGGAAAACAAACTACTTGTGAACTAATCAAATCAATGCTGATTGGATTCCAGGTGAGTGCACAGCAGTATGTGCAAAGCCTAAACCAATTAGAAATACTTAGGAATGATAATTGGCACAGATGCATTAAAAACAGTAGGTCCAGTTTATCAACTGATTACCTGTATCCACCCCTCACCTTTTGAAATACATGTATATAATTGCTTAAGACAGACTTTTAAAAGAGATCATTTGATATTAGGTGCCACTGATCATACTGATTGGTGCACTATCATATGGCATACCATACTGGACCTGAGTCAAGACCCACAGCTCTCTTTGCAACATGTAGGGAGAATTTATTGCCTAGAAATGGGCTCTGCCCAAAAATTACTACAAGGCCACAAGCTTCACCTTGTTCTAGACTTCAGGCTCTTTGCCTGGTCAACTTTCTGTTTGGAACTCCCAGCCCTGGACCTTCTGCTGGGCTTCAACACCTCTGTGCCAACTCTTCCTTGGACAACTGCAGCCAGGGAGGAGGAGATGATCCCCAAGAATCTAATATTTGGGAAGTTACAGTATTCAGCCTCTGGGAAATAAGAGTTACATTCCTCCCTCTGCCTATGGGGATTAATGTTTCCAATTCCCATATTCCATCAGCCCTGAGGAACAGCCTGCAGTGTGTGTGCACACACAGAATACTAATCAGCACCAGACCTAAAAAGCCTTTTTTTCTGCAGCATGGTGATGGAGGGAACAGAGGAGACCTGATACAGTAACTGACTTAATTTTAAAGGGTTCTTTACACACTGGAAATGGCAAACCAAAAACGGCCTGCCTTTTCTTGGATGAAGGAGCAGGGGTGACTGTTTTGTGCAGAGCACAGCCCAACAAGTACCTCCTGGAAATGCTTACCCCATTTGGCCTTTCAGGACAGACAAGCAAAAGAAGGCTTTCTCTGTGGGTGGGAACAGCCACCCAGATACTCAGCAGAAGAGGGGTGTGTGTGAGAACATAAGGCAGCAGTGGAGAGAAGGCTTTTGGACTCTACTTTGGGAAAAAACACCCAGAGGTGGGAGTTCAACTCCCCTAATCATTTGGCTTTCCAGTCCTATGCAAAAGCACCTTTCATGAAATAGCAGACTCTTCTTGTGCTAAGATCCTATTCAGAGTCTAACCACTTACTTTTGCCTGGATGATATCTACCGTTTGTCCCTCCTCTAGTAGGAGTTGGTTCAGGAAGGCTTGTTCTCCTGTTGCAGCAGGATGGCTAAGAACAAAGTAAACAGGATGCTTCAGCATATACCAAACCTTGTCTACTTCTGTCCAGGCATGTGTACCTGTGTTTGGAGAATTTTGTAGGGGGAGCATGTGGCTTTGCTCTGTGCTGAGCTGTAGCTTGCTGGCTTCTTGTGTTTGCAAACATACCTGCTGCAGTAATTCAGTCAATGGGTTTTCACACCTCCATTTTGATACCCCCAGGAATGCATCATCAGTTTTAACTTGGATATTCTTTTTTTTTCTTTACTTTTTAGAACCTTCTGTCCTTCTCTCTTAGAGATGGTAAGTTTACCTAGCATTTGTTCTTTTTAAGAATAATGTAGATGAGTTTACATCTGACACTTTAAAATGCTCAAAAAGGTTAAGGTACTGCCCTGTTTTATCTTAGCTTGCTTTATAGCAGAAGCAGCACACTCTTTCCCTGTGTCCACTACAGGAAAAGCAACTGCTGTATTCACAATGATTAACAATACCTGTTAAAAATGGAACTGTTCACCTCATCTTCACATGTGTGCATTGGCATGCAGATGCCAATGATGGTAGAAAAGTTCTGGAGTTAAATACCTAGAGTGGGGTGTACCTTTTTCCAGGGGTGCAGGTGACTTTTGCCTTTACAAGGGCAATAAAGCAGTTCTGAAGATCTCAGCCTAGCAAACTTGCAGCATACTGCTTGTTGCCTGTAAAGAAAAAATAAATCTTCAGGGAATAAGTTCAAGAGTGTCCTGTGAAGCCTGTTATAAGTGGGGCTTTACTCCTATGTTATATTATGCATAAAACAATTTCCTGGTTTACAATCCATAACATGGATTAGTCTGATAAAATTAACGCAATAAAGACTGCCTACTGAACCAAGTGTTCATTTCCCAGAGAAGCCTGGTTTATGTCACTACATGCATTTTTTGGATCTGTTTTAACATGTTCTCACAGGAAAGAACTCACTGCTTGCTGATTAGCCCATTTCATTGCAGAACAAAGTAGCATTTTTGTTCTTGCTTTATTTTTAATGGAAAATTGACAAGTCCCTTATTGCAAAACTGCTTATTTTGCTAAGCTGGAATGTAAAATAAATATATTTTTCAAGCCTCACTGAGTTTCTGCCAAGCTGGCTAAGTTTAAAAGCTAAGTTGTGGGTTAGCAGACAGGAAGTAAGGAGGCTACTCTCAATAAAACACCTGCTTGGGCTTGCAAGACATGGTACATGTTGGGGGTGAAGATAAATACTGTTACTTCCCAACTGACCACAAATCTTAAAGTGGTGTCATTAAAGCTTATGGAAGTAGTTTGGTATCTTGGTAATAAATAAAATTAATAGATTGACAGATGCCATATTTGATCTACATGAAGCAGGTGTTAAACTTATTTTGCAATTGGGTCTTGCTGGTACCTTCACCCACCCCTAGAAAAGCAATTGCATTTTTCATCCCAGAGTGCACCAGGAACCCTTTACAAAAGCCTACCATCAGGAAGCAGCAGGTGCTACTGAGAGAACCACATTAAAAAAGCAAGAGTTGGCACAGATAATTTAAAATCTATTACATTTTAAATGTCTTTTGTTTAAGAACACCTGCTTAGAAGTCCAGGAGTAATCATTACTCCTATCACATGTTGTCTGAGTGCACTGTCTGCTCCTGCATCTCCTGCAGTGAAGTGTGAATGCCAGCAATTGTCAGTGATGCTGCGAGATGAGCGAGTGTGCAGCTTTAAACTCCAGAGCCCCTCTTGGTGCCAACAAGATGAACTGAATATGAAGGCTTTATCTGGAGATGTGTTTTTACAAGATACACTATCTTGCATCGGTGTGTAGCAGAGGGGTACTGTGTCATGTTACCTATACACACACATATACATATGTATTTGATGGTTCCAGTTACACCTGGTCCTGCTGCAGGCTTTCTCTGTTGAGAAGAAAGATTCAGCCTATACTGATCCAAAAAGCCTCTTATCACAGAGGATGAAGATGGAAAGATTGGAGTTCTTTTTTCTGCCATACAGACAAGTACCTGGTGTAGTGAGTCTGTTCCCAGGATGAGGTTTGCAGGGAAGAATAATGTTCCATTTATTGCTCTCTTCTCTAGCTGTGTTCAGATGGAAGATGAAGGGGGCCTGGGGGAAGGAGCTGTGCTTGTATGTTACATGGCTCTCTAGGACAGCTGAATGCACCACTCACTATTTAATCTGGTGTGATGCAGACTGACTGATGCTCTGGGCTTCCTTCTGTTGAAGGGTACTACGATGCTCGAGCCAGGGTCTTGATCTGCCACATCACCTGGCTGCTGAGAATCCCCTTGGAGGAGCTGGAAGTCCTGGAGGAATCTCTGCTTGAGACCCTGAAGGAACAAAAGGAGGAAGAGTCAGAGTAAGAACATTTGGGTTGACTATGGGATGGAAAAACACTGCCAGTGCCTGAAAGCTTAGCAGTAATTACTTGTGCCTAAGTCCAGTCTCTGATCATTCTCCCCATGGCCCTTAGCGTAATCATTTATGGCTTGATTAGGGTTGCTGAGCCCTCACATCACTTCAGCTGCACGGAGAAGCAGGAAAGCTCAGCGTTCTTAAAATTAGAGCTGAGACCCAGCCTTGCAAGCGTGTTAAAGGCAACTCAGCACTGAAATCCCTCATCTCCTTGTTCGTTATGCTTAAATACATCAGAAATAGCTTGTGGCTCTTAGCTCTTGGCCCAGAATTCTTCAGAGAGAGCCTGTCTCTTGCAGAATGTTGTTCCTATAAATTTCAGGATTAGATCTTCAGCTGCTGATTTTCTCTGTATCCTGAGACAGCTGTCTAACTCCTAGTGATGGTAGATTTCTGAAGGCAACCAGCTGCATCATTAGATACTTAGGGACCTGACTCCTAATTCTGTGTTACTAATATTATATTAATTCTTTTTATCACCAGTTCTTAGATGTAAAACAACAAAAAGTTAGGATCTCCAAGAAATGGGGTTTATTTTTATATTCCACTTACCAGGAAGGAATTGTGTGAAGCTTTGGCAATGTGTAAGGCAGTAAACATGTCCATGGTGGACTTTCAAGGGACCGTTTTACTATTTTTATCTGTCAACTCAGCAAATAGGTTATGAGATTAACCTGAGTGCTAATAAAGGCTTTAATCGATGTCCCTGACACAGTCCAGTTCAGACATTACAGTGGCATCCAGCATGTGATGGGAATCTTTTGGTTACAGCTTTATTTAAATGATGCTTAACTTTATAACGCCCTGTAAAAAGGGAAAGTCAAAATAATCTCAAAGATCATGAACTGCTAAACTGGCATGCAGGAGCAAGGGTTGGTATTGGTGAGGACTGCTTTGTTGTGGCTTGTGGTGACAAACTCAGTCCTGAGCCTTTAGCGCAAGACAACACTGATGCAGAGATGGGTGTGTTGCCTGCAGAGATGATGCTCCGTTACCTAGTTCTGAATCAGCTGGACTGTGGCTCCTGAAATGGGCTGTAGCAGAACCCAAAAAGATAGAGTAGCGTGTCTGATAATGGCAGCTGTGACCAGAGAATTACACAGCCTACGTGCGAGCCTGGCTTTCAAGTGCAGCAGCTAGCCCAGTGGATTTTGTACGTATCTGGTGTGGTGAAAGCCACTGATTTCAGTCTTGTTCTTTGCCCAGGTTGCAGCCGTGGATAAAGTGAAATAAATAACCTATTAGATAAAAGGGAAATGAAAAATCTTTGCAGCAGGAGTAGCCTGAGACTGCAGTGTGAACACATCCGTTTCTGCAGTTCTAAAACAAGGCTGAGATTTGTGGGGAATCGATGACCCTTTGTCTGGTTTAAAGTTCGGAGTCAATGGGGAAGGGAAGTGGAATATAAACCTGTCACCGCTTTGAGCTCACAGACTTCTGGGGCAGGGAACACATTAACATCTGCTTAGGATGCTTCAAGCTTTGACCATCTGCTGCAAGAGGTTTTAGAACAGCAACAACCAAACGGGGTTCTGGCAGCTTCTTTGTAGGTGTTTTTTGCTGATATTTGTTAAGATAATGTGTTGCTCCCGCCTTTGCTGCTTTGGGTGTGCTGGCCTGTGGCCCAGAATGTCTAAGGTTAAATGTACAGCATGGTCATCCATAGAACAATGCTCCAAATGCTTAACTCCATCTTACTAGCATCAAACATATCCTGACTTGCAGGTATGAACCTCTCTTTTGTACACAGTTCTACACGAAATCGGAAAACATGATGCCAGTAGCTTGCTAATGTGTACTCCTGCCACTTGTCATCACTGGAAAATGACCTATCATCCCACCTATAAAATCTCTCTGAACATAATTTGTGGTTCAGGCAAGCCGCCGTGTACCCTGAAGTACAGAAGAGGCAGTTAATTACCAGAGTGGATAAAAAGCAGTCTGGTAATCAAGTGATAATTGTAATGCAGAAGCTATTAGGAAAGTGACTGTCAAAAAGCAGTTGCTAGCAGCTACGGAAGGAAAGCAATGACAGGTAAAAGTTCTCATGGCAGTTTTTTTACTTACTGCATCTTCAGGCAGGCTTTAGGTGTGAACTATCTTTCTACCCACATAACTCAAATGGCTCATTACTGCAGCTAAAGCCAGGTTAGCTGCTATTTCAGCTCTCTGGTATCATTATTTTCAGCTCAAGACAACTGCACGTTGTCTATAAAAGCTGATGAACCACTGTGTAAAACAGAAATTGCTGGATATTGCCTACTTAGGTATTAACAGTCAGACTGCAGCACTTATTTAAAGAATCCCAGGAGCAATTTTTTTCTGAAATCAGGCATTCAGCCTGGTGATGGCGTGCACACACTAGAGCATATCCAAATACCACTTTGACCATGGGGTTGAGGAAGGTGAATGTGGTTATATGGAAATTGCTGAAGAGGTGACCTTTGCAGGCTGCACTGTGGTTCTGTGCAGGCAGCTATGTTTGCTGCTCCAGGAGGTAATACATGATGTTTTTCAGGAGATCTCTGTAGAGAAAAAGTCTGTGCCATGCAAGTCAGTGGGAGTTCTGCCGTTGACTTTGGCAACACAGGGATTTCACCCACTGAGCTTCATTCTTCTCCCGCTGTGTTTTACAAAGCTGCATATTGTTTGGGACTCATCTAAAATTGTCTTTATCAAAACTACAGCGCGCTTTGGGGGTTCCTGGAAGGATTAGGCAATTATATGGATAATGAAAATCCACAATTAGGCTAGGATTAAGAGGGAAAATGTCCAAGTTTGGAAGCAAGATAAATTCTCATGTTTCAAGGCCCAGATTAACTGCTGCGTAAGCAGGCTAGAAGGAACCTTCCTGTAAACAATTTATTTCAGTATCCTCTGTTTCTCGCACTTTCCTCTGAAGTGGGAAGCGTTTCTTGTAAGAGAAAAACCAAAGGCAGTGGAGAGAAGCCAACAGAGTGCCTGATAAGTGAGATTTGTTCCTTTTAGGTTTATTTACCTGTTTCAAAAAAAGCTCATTAAAATGTAGCTTAAGTGCATACAGACAAATGAAGTAATGACTGTGTTAATACCTATTATACTATTGTATTGTGATGTGCAATTAGAAAGCAGCTCGATATAAACACTGTTGGAAAACAGCTGAATTCCATCTCTCTGTCAGCACAAATTACCCCTTTTCCCTTTGTTTCAAAGAGTTTCCCCTGTTTTGGCTTAGTTTTCTTGTGGGTTTTTTTAAAGACACATAGTCCTTGAAATGCTTTTGACTTCTTGTTTCTTTTTTTGTTTTTTACAAGCTTCAGCCCTATTAGGAAGGGTTTTCCAAGTAAGTAACATCTGTTGGCTTTTGTCAGCAATTAAACTGTTTCAATTTAAATCTGTGGTTTCGTGTCCATGCTCATAAATCCAAGTGTGTTGTCCACACCTGCATGTTACTTTTTACTATTCCTGGTAGGGAAATTACACAGAGGAGAATAAAAGCAGATCCTAATGCAGCGCTGCTATCCGTCAGGCTTTTCCATCAGCTTTTGTGCTTCTCTTCCCCCTGCAGAACTGCAGAAATATCAAGAAAAAAGAAGGAAAGAAGAAAAAAGCTGAAGAGATACCTGCTGATTGGGCTGGCCACCGTTGGGGGTGGAACAGTGATCGGTGAGGGATTTTGGAGACTTGCTCCTGAACTGCATGCACAGCACTAGGGGCAGAGAGAGGGGTGCCCCACAACAGAATAAACCCCAAATCCAAGAAAAGTATTTTCAGCTGTGCAAAAATGAAAGTGAAAGTATTGGCTGGAAAAGTTATTCCAGTGTAGTTTAACTAGCTGGGGGAAGTATTAAGTGAGGTCATCACATTTAAAAAAATGTGTTCTCTTCTTTTGCTCTTGTGTTATAAGAGGATCTTCACCTCTAAACTCAAAATAGTGTGAGACTAGATCAATATTCCTTAGCAAATAGGGCATAGCTCACCCCAAGCCACTAAACGTTCTTCCTCTGACTTTTAAATTAGTCATCCTTTTTGCTGAAGTCAGAAAATCTGTGCAGAGATTCGGGGCCTGGGGAGGGGCTCAGAAAGCCCCTTTACTGCTGATGCAAAAAAGACCATCCTTTGTACTCTTTCAATTAACAGTCACACAGCACAGGGAAATGGCTGCCTAGCTTTTGTAACTGACAGTAGTTTGCTTGGTGATGTTACTTGTTGCATCTTCAGGCTTGACTGGGGGTCTTGCTGCCCCCCTGGTTGCTGCTGGAGCTGCTACTGTCATTGGAAGTGCTGGAGCAGCTGCTTTAGGATCGACTGCTGGAATTGCTGTCATGGCATCCCTTTTTGGAGCAGCTGGAGCTGGCCTTACTGGTAAGAGACTGACCACGTATTTCTCAGCTAGTGAGGCACTGGCTGATGTCTGCAAACGCAGAGCTAGTGACCTAACTGAGCTCTGCAGAGCAAGGGAAGCCATTTGAGGTGTAATCTTACAACCATTAAATGTTTATTTCAGTGCTGATTAAGGTACTGTGTAGCCCCTGATGACCAAGTAGGAAAAGATTATTTGGTATGTAACTAATGAAGGAAATGGAAGCTTGCTGCTTTGGGTTAGAAAGGTACCCCCATGGGAAGCAGTGTTTGTTACAGCTGATGTCTGGTTTGCAGCAAAAAAACCTTCTGCTGGGATTCCCTTGGATCACGCAAGCTCAGAAGGATCGTGTTGGCTCCATACCAAGCTCTAAGTAATGCATGGACTTGCAGAGGGGTTGGGAAAGGAAAAAAAACCCACTATTCAGATTACCCATGTAATTTCTTAGGAACTGAGACTGTTAGCAGAGTCTGTCCTTGCTGTGCGGCTTCTGAGACTCGTGTTTCTGCCTTGCTGTGTGTAGGATACAAGATGAAGAAGCGTGTGGGAGCCATAGAAGAGTTTGAATTCCTCCCACTTACTGAAGGCAAGCAGCTTCATATCACCATAGCAATTACTGGATGGCTGTGTGCTGGCAAATATGGTAAGAACAGATGACAAAACTGAGAGGAGCATGGAGAGCCATGACTCTGTTCCACTCTGGGCAGTGTTCCTGCTCTCCTAGCACCGTGTCATCCCCACGCTTGCACAGCCTGTTCACCAAGAGAAATCAACTCTCAACAGAAGACTTTGCAACCCCATCTGCAGTCCCAATGAAAACAGAGGGAAGAGAGAGGGCAGTAAATTGGTGATGATTATAGAACTGGCAATAGTCATAGCAGGATTGTTTCTGTTAATAAATGCTGTCTGGTTTTGCTAGGAAAAGTCTGTTTGGGGTGGACAATTTCCAGCACTAGTACAAAGTGTCTCACCTATCTCTGAGACCTTATGTTTATCCTCCAGCAATTAACAGAAAATAGTATCTTTTTTTCTTTCTCAGTATCTGCCAGATAATGAGGTTTATTGGCAAGAAAGTTCTGTCAAGTAAATCCTGTTAACGCAGCACTCAGGAGGTGAACTTACAGGCAACAACCTTGAAAGGTCTGTAGTGTTTTATTTTCCACTACAGCTTGTCATATAAAATATGTCAACTGTCTGCTGATGTGTTCGGCACCCTGACTGAACAGCTGCCAATTTATTCAGAGGCATCGTAATTAACACTGGATATCATTAATGCAGAAGGATGTCTCTGTCCTGTTGCTTGTTAGGTTGCAGCTTGCTGTCAGAGTAGGGTTATTTTCACTTTGCAGTACTGCACATTGGCTTTCCTCATCGTCTGCTTGCCAGGGGTCCAAATCCTTGGGGTCGCAGGGCTCCCAGGCACTCTTACAAAGAAAGTGTGTCCCTTCAGGAACCTTTTTGTCAATGTTTGCCCTTAAAAGGGAGTTCCAAATGACATGAATTCTTCTTCCATAACTAGGAAACTGTTATAATGTTTAAAAAGGCAAAAGTAAGAGTTGTCATCTGCCTTCCTCCTTACAGCTGTCTGTGTATTTGCACGCTTGTGTGACTCCTTAGAACAGAGGAGCTGAGGATGGGATTTTTATGGCATTTATTACCTTGTGATTCCCAGCTCACACTAGCTGCCTTTCTGTACGATCACAGGTCGACAATACATCGTGCTGTGCTCTAGCACAGGGCTCTCTTGTGTCTCTTTGGTTAGCAGTTGCCTCAGCCTGCCCTGCATTGTTTGGGGAAGGGTTTTAGTTAATTAAGATGAAAATTCTGCTCTGCCCTTCAGAGTTCATCTGCCATTAATAGTGTTGCCAGGCCCCTCTTGGCCACTTAGTATGAGCTACAGTACAAACAGGAGAGAGAATGGCTTAAAAAGTGTTCTTTCAGCCAAAAATTATGCTTGCATAGTGTAAATTATGCATTATCTCTGACATCCAAACACTGCTTTTGATTAGCACCTGGGGGGAAAAAAATGAAACTGAAGTGGCTCACTAAGCTACATGGGAAGGTAAAAATAATTGCAGTCTGGATCTGCAAATGCAGATTCTTTGTTTTCAGACAAATCAATGCAGTCATAGAATCATAGAATCACAGAATCTCCTGAGCTGGAAGGGACCCATAAGGACCATTGAGTCCAACTCTGGTCTCCACACAGGGCTGACCAAGTCAGAACAGGGGACTGAGGGCATCGACCAGATGCTTGCCAGGCCTTGCCCATCCTACTGAAGTGCTGGGAAGATGCTCTGCAATAGATTTTTAAAAGATCTTCAGTCTTTTCCATGCTGGTCTGTGCAGCCATTCAGCACTTCATCTCTCTCAGGACAGGCCCTCCTTTGGTGTAGGTGAGAAAATAGAGCTGCAAGACTTAGCCTTGTGTCCTCGTGGTGATAGGAGGAATGTCCCAAAGGCTGAGTATGTTCACACTGAAGACTTTGACAAGGCAGCTAAAGCTGGGGCATTATTTAAAACCCCCAAATTTGTTGTAAAACAGTGGAAATATGGAGCCTAAATCTAACAGTATTTTTAAATATGATTGCTGATTTTCACAGTGTATCCATATATTCCAGTGTCAGCTGTTGTTGTGGTCTTTCTGAACATGAATTCCACTTTTGCAATGTTTTAGGGAGCTTCACTGCACCATGGAGCAGCTTGTTGCATTCGAGTGAGCAGTACTGCCTGGCCTGGGAATCCAAGTACTTGATGGAGCTTGGCAACACCCTAGATACCCTGCTGAATGGTTTTGTGAACATAATGGCTCAAGAAGCCCTAAAATTCACCGTGTTGTCAGGTAAGAACCTAAATCATCTCAGATCTGCTTGAGAGGCTCTTGTGCAGTGTCGCTGTTGGTGCCTGTTTAAAGGAGCAAGGAAGATTTCTGAGAAGGCGGCTCCCCTGGCACCACCCTGCAGAACCTTCTCTGCCACACCTGTAATTTGTTCTCCTGGATTGCTGTGCCTCTGTGTCATTGACTTGTTCTTTTAAAATTACAGCTGGAAACACCTTCATGCGTGGCTGTGTTTATTTCTGTTATTACACTGTGCTTTACCACTTTACGTAAACCTTTCGAACATGCAGGTTACATTCATGTGTAGTATCTGTTTGCCGCTGTATCAGAACATCAGATTCTTTCTTATCTTTAGTCTACCAAAGCATTTCTCAGATCAGCTCTTGAGAAAGAACAACTGGAAGTGACAAAAGGTCCTGGGTTTAGCTTTTAACTGCAGTGAACCGTCTTGCTTTTGATGTTTCCTAAGAGCAGCCCAGATTTGTGACTGTGGGGTGCTGTTTGTGCATTGCAGGTATTGTGACGGCCTTGACTTGGCCAGCCTCGCTCTTGACTGTTGCCAGTGTCATTGACAACCCCTGGGGAGTGTGTCTCCATCGGTCTGCTGAAGTAGGCAAACACCTAGCACATATCCTGCTCAGTCGACAGCAGGTAATTGCCTAGGAATTATCCAGAAATAATGCCTGGAAGGGATTTGGCCCAGGGAAGTGAAGTTTTCTAGTCATGCTATTTAAGTATCAAGTGGCATCTTTTCCAGGGAGACAAAAATAAACAATAAACCGAAAAGTTAAAAAATTCTGCATGAAGGTGACCAGCATGTATCTGGTTTCCTGGGGAAAAATAGGAAGTCCCAAGAGAATTCCTGCTAAAATTCATTCCATTTAACCTAAGGGTGTTCTGAATGAAGAAGAGATCGAGGTCATAACTGACAGGTGGCTTGACCATGTCACAGAACAGCCAGGCCAACTACTCCCCTCGTGGAAATTTCAGAATAAAGATAGGTGAAAAGGAAAAGAAAATACAGGGTGTTAAAAATATTCCCTGATAATTAACAGGCACTAGCAAAGCAATGTGTGAGAAGACTCTGCAGATGCACTGTGAGCTGTATTTTTCCCTATGGAGAAATGGAACAGGCTGCTACCTGGAAGAAGTGACAGAAGTTAGTAAGCCTTCCCTGAGAAAGCTTGTAAAAGATATTTCTGCTCCCCAGAAACCTGCTGGGCTGTCACTGGTATGGAGGGAGCTGTTTTCTGCTGGCCATGTGTTCCTCTCACAGGCACGTTACAGAGAAGCATGTGGGAGCCGTGACCCCAGAGCTGTATGTCATAAAGAACAATGTGGAACAGCAGAGTAGAAACAAACTTGATTTCTCATAAAAATACAATCCCAGGGAAGGCAATAAAGTTTATTTCATACAAGCCCTTTGTTTTGTTTGGGGGCATTTGTTACTGCCTTTTAAGCATTCCCTATTGTGAAAACACACATTCCGGTGTGCCACAGCATGTAAAACTAGTTAGCGTGGTGTCGAGGGAGTCCATCACACACCTGCTCCCTGGTTAATACAAAGACAGTTTTTCATTGCTGTAGAGATTAGGCTCTCTTTGATCTTACAGAAAAATCTTATTAGGCTATTCAAAATAAAAGCCTACCCCACATCATTTTTTATAACAACCACACAGCGCTGCTGCCATTCAGCCTGAAGTCTAGAAGTGGTAAATTTTTTTGTATTACAGCTTCTTCTGTTTATTGCAACAGTGCTAGGAAAATTCTGTTCCATGAATGAGGCTTTCACTTGGAAATTTCAAAACAACAACAGTGAATGATTTATTTCTGATTGAAACATCTACTTTGTAACTTCCAATCATTAGATTCTTTCAACTGATTTTCTGAATATCAAAAAATACAAAATACTCAGATATGCAGAACTCTCAGTGTTAAACTGTGCATAACTTTGAGGATACAAAATCCCTTTGACATCAGTCAAATTGCTCAAACCTTTAAAAGGTCATGCACAAGCAGGAGTGCTTTGTGTATTGGGGTTTTGGGGGTCCTGCCGCCAGTCTCCCTCTTTCTAGGTCTACAGTGTTTGGCTTTTTCTCCTTTCCTTCCTTCTCAGGGCAAGCGACCTGTCACGCTGATCGGCTTTAGTCTGGGTGCAAGAGTCATCTACTTCTGCCTGCAGGAAATGGCTCAAGAAAAAGGTAAAAATTAGCTTCTAACCCTTTTCTCCTGTTTCCCATACTGCTGATAGAGAAGTTTTTCTTCTGAGAGAAAGAGTTCTGGAACAGAGCTTGGGCCTTTTTGGATAGGGCAGAAACCTTAAAGTGTTTTTTAAATATATCAGGATTTCACAAATTCTACTGTGATTTCCACCAGTTCAGTGGATTAAATCCACTGTCTTCACTGAGGTGCTCCAGTGTGTCAGTTGGGTCTCCAGTCTGTAAACAATCCCTTGACATTTTGTGGCATTTGACTGCTAGATCAGTCTGTGAGCTGCCCACACTCCACTGTGATCTTGGCAGAGGATGCTTTGCCTTTATTGGAAGCTCTCTGTAGCTATTGTATCTGAATCCCTGCGTCCTCCCTTCCATTTAAGTCACTGAAATGCCACTGTCATCTGCTATTTTCATGGTAATTTCTCCCCAAAGTCAAGTATAAAACCATCTGTCAATTTATTACCCGTTGTGGTTCTGTTTATTAATAGATTCTATTTTTATTTTAGAAAAAGAATAAAATCATTATGATCAGTTGATGTAAATTGCATCTTGGAGTTGAGTCAGTAGTGAGTGTGTGCGTGCAGCCTGCCTTCCCCCCTATGTAGCTAATTTAATTCATTAACCCTTTAGCCTCACAAAGAGTCACTAATGAATAAGGAGCTTTATGAAGGAAAATATTCAATGAAGCCCAAGAAGGTGGGAATAGTGTCAGGTCAGGATGGAGAATGTCAGTGTTTGTTCTGTGGACAACGGTGTACCAGAACTTCATCTCTGGTTTAAGATGGAAGTCCTCAAATACAGGATTTATGTTCTCAAAATAAATCTAATCAAATCCAGAATGAGCCTAATGGAGTTACACTAAAGCCAGAACTCAGATCCTAATCTGGTCCTAGACCTACTCTTTCTGAGTGCTAGGAGCTGAGGTATTTTCAGGCTTTTAGTTAAGTCTGCAGTCTCTCACTGGAATAACGTGGGACTGTAGCTAAGTAATACGTGAAAGGAAATCATTAGGGGTCTTTAACTTTGGCTGCCATTCTAAAGAAATCTAAGCATCATAATTATGTATCATAGCAGCTCCCCACTGTACGCTAATTTTTCAGTTCCTTAATTGAATTATGAAAGCTGAGCTGTTTGTGAGATGAAAAGCAGCATGTTCAGCACAGATTGCCAAGGCGTTCTTCACATGCACATTCCAGTGCAAGCCACAGAAGGAGTGGAGCTGGGACCTGGGACATCTGAGACTGATTTGGGTTTGGACTTGGATGGCTCACACAAGAAATGCACGACCTACTCATGCAGGCCTTTTGTATCCAGATGGCAGCGGCATTTCTGAGGACAAATAACTAATCATGGATTATCCAGTGAAACACCATGGCAGAAACTCAAATTCTGTTAAAATACAATGCTCTTCTGCAAAGCAATTAAACAACCTTTGGGATACTTCATCACAAACGACTTTGGAAGCCAGAGCTTAGTAGGATTCCACGAAATGACATTATAGCAGAAGATGTAGTGATGACCCATCAGAGACAAGTAGCTGCACGGGAGGATCACTGCATGGATTTCTTCATTATGATTTCCATGCATTTTAGTAAATAAGAAGTGTAAACTAATGAAAATGGACAATGGTGTGAACCTGAACCATGAAGCCAGACTGCACTCAATAGGTGTGAGGTATCACATGCTGTGTATTTGTCTAATACAGTGTCCTACAGCATCATCACCACTGGGTTACCATCTCTGCTGTGGTTAGGGGTCAGGAATACCATACCAAACCCTGCCATGAAACACCACATTGTGCACTGCCCTGAGGGAGCTAAATTCCACCCCTGTTCTTTTTGGTGAGAATTAACATGATGAGATGCTTTCCTCTTAACCCAGAGCTGTACCCTAAAAGCACAGCAAAGCCCAGCTCTTGAGGACTCGTTATGGCCCTTGGCCCAGCTTGTATCTTCTGCACCTTTTCTGGAAAAATCATTGATTTTAAAAATTTTGCCCATCATTATTTGTTTTTTGTGTGCTTGTTTGTTTCATTTTCCTGCTGTGCAGACTTTATTATTCCTCAGCATATAAAAAGGCTTGCAAACTGTGGAATACACTTAACTTACCTAGAGCATCAGGCCAGTGATCTCAGGTTTCTGTCTCCCTCTCAACAGTCGAAGAAAATGAGTATTTTTTCAGCCAAGGCTGAACGTTTTTGTTCTGAGCAAGAAATAAGCTGTGCAAAGGGCTGGAGAAACAAAAGCTTCCAATAACTTGCCCAAATGTTCAGGATCCTGATGAATTAGCTGTTTGTTTATTCAGTTGGCTCACACTGTGGCCATGGAATTTAGTACTTTGGTTGGAACGAGCTCCCCGTTCGCAAGGCTTTGGGTTTCTTTTCCATTGCCCATGATTATGGGAACAGGACTTTATTGCTCACAGATTACACTAACAAAATTGAATTGCTCTCTGCTGTTCTCTTGATTGGTGCAGAATTTACTTTGCAATAAGAAATAATACCCTGAGAGCTCTTTTGGATTGTTGTCAGGTGCTGGGATTTCCACTGCAGAGAAGGATGCAGGTACTGCAGGCAGCTCAAAGTCTCTCACTGCTATTAGGGAAAGAAAACCTATCAACATACACTTAAAAAGTCTAGCTGGGCTCCATCATGACTTGATGTGCTATGCAGTCATTCTCACTTTCTCTTCCATAAGCTTCAGTGCATTGTTTTACAAACTGAGAATGGTTTGGCTCACATCTGGTACATGCTGGTCTCCTAGCATGCTGTTTGCCCATGAATCTCCCAGGACTTGTGCTGCTCTGAGTTTATCTGCTGTGGCATCAGGTGCTTGATCTCCCTTTATGAAGAAGATTTATGAATAGGTATTAATACATTGTTTAGGAAAGTAGCAGAGCTGCCCAATATTTCTCATTCATTTATTATTTTTACTAGAATTCCCCAGCTGCAGCTGTCTGATAAGAGGAAGATTTATAATGCTTAAAAGTCAACGTTCCTTTTCAGCAAGTCCTGCCCGGGGCATTCAGGGTAAAGTACCCTTCAAGAAAATCAAACTGGTTTGATAGATTATCACTTTGTGTTGGCAAATGCCTTCACTGTTGCTGGTTCCCAGTCAATATTAAGAATTTGGGGGTTTGCTGTTGCATGTACAGGTCATGTTTTTCATGATCTCAGCTCTAAGGGCTAATTGCCGGTAGAGTTTATTGAGCTTAATATATGGCAACATTTGCTCAGTATATGGAATGTCAAATACAGTTTCAAAGCATCATAGTTCATCTCTGTGCAAACCCAGATCAATATAGCTCTGAAAAGCATTATCCACAGGTTTGCTGCTTGAGCAGCATCTTTCCAGACAGAGGCCAGGCCACTTCTCCTTCTTGCCATCAGCTTCATTGCTTTCCCTGTCTCAGGATCTCCGATTTTCACATTTAGTGACTCCACATGGAACTGTGGACATTTAACATCTAGGCAAAGGGACGTTTAAGATCCTCCTTTCCAGTGTTTCTGTCTTGAAAATTAAGCCACAGAAATTATTAATTAGATTCTGTCTTAGAAATTAAGCTACAGAAATGATGATTTTTATGTAGCACACATCTGGACATCCCCTTCCTTCATGTCTAAAGGTGTATTTTCTGATCTGTCTTCTAAACTTGAGCTGTTCTGCTTTCATCTTAACAGACTCTGAAGGGATCATTGAAGATGTGGTCTTACTGGGAGCTCCAGTGGAAGGAGAAGCCAAGTACTGGAAAGCAATCACAAAAGTGGTGTCGGGCAGGATCATAAATGGTTATTGCAGGTCTGTACGTGCGCGGTCCCTCGCTTCATTATCCTAGTGTCACTTTGGAATGATTCTGTACTCCTTTCAAACATTTTGCAAGTGAATAATTGTTCAGCTGGTGAGTACGTTGATTCAGCAGCGCCAGAGACAGCAGTGCCAGAGCCTCTTCTCCCCAGAGGTCTCTCCTCAGATTAATTGGAGATGACAGTCTTCAGGAAACACTTGAAGGCTGTTCTGTCTCCAGCTCTTGGCTGTTTGCATACTTAAACTGGAAGCCTGAGGTGCTTAAAGCTGGGTCAGTGTGTTTGTGTGCATAATTTGACATATTCTAAGGCTCCTTTAAATCTCAGCTTTATGTAGAGGACTATAAACATGGCCGTTAAGTTCACTGACAGTTAAAGAATGTGGATTAAAACCTCTAAAAGCTTTGAGATACAATTCACTAGGGGCTGCTTATGGGGAACAAGGGAGGGACCTCAAGGAAATGTAGGATTTTTTATATCTAGAGTCAGTTCCTGGTCAAGATAGTCCACAGGAACAAGGTATTTTACTTACAAAGGAGGCGTGGCTGGGATAGCTGCAGCAGATTTACTAGGGATGGGAAAGAATAGAAAGGTTACCTTGAAACCAAATATCAGCCGTTTAAAAACTCTGCAGGCAACTGCTGTGCAGAGCTGAGAGTGTGGCTGGGAGAGAAGAGGGAGATTCAGAGGCACGAAACAGCTGAAGAGGTCTTATAAAAGCTATTAATTAATGAGCGACAGTGTTGAATCTGGTGACTGTGTATTGGAGGATAATTGAGACAAGAACACTTGCTTGCCAGCATAATGAGGAGAGGGGAAATTAAAATGAAGGAATGAAGCGGGGAAGACTAAGGGCATGGGAAAATTTCTTGAGAAATAACCAGGCAAGAAAATTAGCAAAGAACATGTAACTGCAAGTCAAGGAAGCTTATAAAGCCACGAGCCCTCAGGCCATGGACAGCTGAAATGCTGTTGGCACTTCCCATACACACAAACTTAGGGCCTGCATACAGGTATATAGATGAAGTGTGTTACTGTGCCTCTAAATCAGTGTGTTAGTTTATAAAGAACAACTAAATAATAAAAAAAGAACTAAATTAAAAGCATGGGGGGCAGCTAGAGGAGGTAACTGAGATGCAGAGAATCCATGTGAGGATATTAGATGTGAGAGAAGGATTATGTAAACATTTTGTGGTAAGACCTCACCTGCTTCTGATTCCTTTGCTCTCTTGCTTATACAAATTGTGGCCTCGTTCTGTCACTTTAGGGGTAACTATTTAGGTCAGATGAATTACATTGAATAGAAATCCTGCAAGATCAGATCTGGGCCCAATTTGTTGAGTTTCAGTCTGGTGTAGCTTGTCTCCTTTGGCTTTAAAGTCTGAAAGGACATGGAGAGTGAAAGCCAGCTGTCAGAGCTGTCCCATCTGATTTCACAGCAGGGTTACAAATTCCTACTGGGAAACCTTAACCAAATTAGTTAGACTTGCCCAGAATCCCATGCCTGAGTGGCGTGGATCCTTTGCAGAGCTCCACATAGACTTACAGCTTTTAGCACAAACCATTTTGGAGTGGATGGGAGCAGCCAGAAACGATGACCTGTGGAAGTGCATTTCACCCCCTGCCATCACACAGTTGTAAATGCTGCTTGTGTCCAACTTGATTCTACTCTAAGGAGTGTAACAGTATTTGGGCACCCAATTTTTCTGCTGCTGCTCAGCACAGGAGAAGAGGAAGGATGTATTGCCTTCTCTCATCGTGCTGTAGCCTACCCTGAAACTGTCATGGTGACTTATGACAATACTTTACAAGTGGGAACAAACTCCTCCTATTTTTGTCATTGAAATGATGTATTTATACAGTACCCATAAATCAGGAGCATTCCAAGGAGCTTCACAGTTGATATTATGTCAGCAGCATTGGTGCTGTAGGTCTCATCAAGTTTACAGCTGTCTGCAGGCTGGAGAACTTCCACCTATTAGTACATTAAAAAGATTAAATAAGTGAAAGCATTTCAATCTCTAAGCAAATGCAGCAATAAATAGAAGGGTCAGATTTTAAAACCTGCTGCACGTAATGAGACTACACCCATGAAACAGGATTAAGTTCAGGCTTACACTACTGTGTCCCAGGAACCTGCCCCAAATTCAGCAACTGCCCTGATTCCTGCATCAGACAAAGCCACAGCAGGCTTTGGGCCAGGCATCACTGTCCTCTCCAGCCCTACTGCTCTCCTCCTGGTCTGAATAGTCACAAATTGTCTTGGTTTAGCAACAGGATTTACTTACGCTCTTCTGCTCTGCTCCTAGGGGGGACTGGCTCCTGGGGTTTGTATACAGAACCTCTTCTGTCCAGATCAACGTTGCAGGCCTCCAGCCAGTCGACTTGGATGACAGGAGGATGGTAAACATGGACCTTTCTTCTGTAGTAAGTAGTACTTTTCATGTTATCTTTTTTCTGTCTGTCGTTTGCTTGCAACTCTGTAAGATAGAAAGAGAGCACCTCTATGTACACTATCCCTCTTTCCTTTCTTTGGAATAACTCTCATCTCAGACTTCACTGTAGATTTCACTTCCCAGCCAGCACTCAGCATTGAGCAAAATAATGAGAATTTGTCTCTCTTGTTGGATATGTCTGAGTTGTTTTGGCTCCAAAATACCTGATACTGGAGACAGAATATGCCAGTGTTTTCCAGGAAAGACCCTGCTCCCAGCAGGTAGGTAGGATCAGCAGCTGGGAAACCTGGAGCTCAAATGTAGGACTGCATAACAGTCACCCCACAATCTTATCTTGGTGGAGCCTTCAGCACTGTTCAGGTTTGTACAGGGGCAAGGTCATAGGCCTTGTACCTTGGTCCCCTGGGCTGCACTGGTGCTGTGCGGGAACCAGCTTGTAACTAGAGAAGCTCTGTGATATCAATGGCTGATTTGCCAGGTCCAGATCTGGGCTGCTGCCTTTTTAGAGTCTCCAGGAAGCAGGAAGAAATTCCCCTGTATGTCTAGTGGACATTTAGTTTCCTCAAAGCTATCTGATGTCATTAATGATAAGCCACTATATTTTATGTCTAGCAGTATTCAACTCAATTACCTTAAGTAAACTAATGATCTCATTGCCTTGTCTTTACTCATGAGTGAGCTCTTCACAAAGTTCTGCATGACTGTCTGTGGTTCATATTCATGGTAATCCTGGACGTGCAAGCTTGGGTTTCCCTATTTTCATGATTTCCCTCATTTTTCATTCACTGGACTGGAAGATGCTCAGCCCACAGCTCAGGATACCTCCATGGGGATTATTTCTGCCATGATTCCCCCCCAAACTGGTAGGGAATGTCAGTGTTGCTCTGAGCTAAAGGCACTTCTAAGTGCTTTCAGATTTTTTGAGAGCACCAGCCTGCTGAGCCTATAAATACCCAACTGTTACCAGCCCGTTTCATTCATTATAACTGAGCTATGCACAGCCCTTGCCAGAAAACAGAGGTCTTAATGCTGTATAGATAAAATAAGACTTTGCAGAACAAAATATAGGCTGCTCAGAAGGAAGTGGTAGAGTATAGAGGCCTTTAAACATGGTCCAGCCCTGTAGCTGTTCTTGTATCTTTGCAGCTGCCTGGGTTGTTGTCCTGGTTAGCATTTCAACATGTTCCCACATCCATTTTTCTCACCATCCCCAGAGTTGCCATTAGCTGCTTGTGAGCAGTGACATCTGCTGCAGGCATGAAATCAGGCAGAATGGCCAAAGACTTCAAGCCGTGGTGACACTGGGGTGATTCTCCCTGTCAGTTCAGCCTGTGTGACTCCCCTCTCCTTGACTTCTCTTCAGAGACCCTCTTTCTGTTGCCCTTCTGCTTCCTGAACTTCAAAACCCCCCTGGGGTCCTGCAGACTTTACCCTGCTTGGCTGGCAGCAGCCTCTCCATCCCCCCTAGCCCCGGGAACAGTATTTACCTTTCAGCTAAATGAATAAGGGTTGCAAAGCTGCTGTCTGCTAATCCTCTGCTGCTGTTCATCTGTATCCGTGCTGGGTGATGCCAGCAGACAATCCCAGTGCTGTTCTCATTTCAGAAAGAGTTGACACTTCCACTTGCTTAATCTTACTGCAAAGCACTGGGGGGAAAAGGAGCAACCCCCACGGGGGTAAAAGCCTCAATTAAGTAGGTGTCATTCTCTCAATCTGTTTTCCAGACTTTGGGGCTTTATGAAAAGAAATACAGTGCATTCTGGTGAACATTTTAAAAGTAAAAGGAGCAAGAATGGGGAAGGAAAGATTCAGGGGCAATATTTTAGAAAGTGGCAAAAAAAAAACCAAGGATGGGTTTTGCTGCAAACATAGTGCAGAACAGAAATGGAGAGAGAGATTTTTCCATACTGGGGACCAGCTCCAGCCCTGCAGATGCCCTTGCTGGAGGTCCCTGGGAGTGGCCTGCCAGGAATAAGAAAGGACAAGCTGTGACAGAAGAATAAAGCATCGATGGTGCAAAGGTGTCAGCGTGAAAATATTATGCAGAAGCTGCAGTATTTTAGGCATCTCCCAGTCCATCTGTGACGGCAACTGGACTGGTTCCAAAGGGCTCCGTTCTCTCTGCTGTGGTAGCATCAGAATCCCCAAATGAGTGGAGGACTAAGAGACCTCAGTATCAACAGGAGTTCACCTCCAAGGCATTTATTGCACGTCTTTCTTGATTAGTATGTTTTTTATCTGGCTGTCAGTAAAAAAAAACTGAGAGAAAAATGTCCTCCCACTCAGCAAACGGAGTTATAAAATCCTTCCTAATGGTTACAAGGGGGCTGATTTATTCAGTGCATCTATTTGACAGCACCTGTTTCAGAGACCAAGGCAGCAATTGAGCTGTAGTGTATCAGAGTGATTGCTGTTTGTTCAGATGGGATATTGTGGGTTACACTTTGTGTTCACATTTGAATGGTGCAGAAACGCTCAGAGCTGGAACACAGCAGAGCATCTTCATGGAGGATCACCCAGCAAGAACTAGTGCTTGAATTTCTCTGGGCAGTTTTACCACAGCAGAAACTGAGGATGAACTTGCAAGCTTAGGAGCAGGAGGAACCCATGGTTGGAAGGCTAGCACAGATGAATCATAGCAATTATTGCAGAAGTCAGTGCTGTTCTAGCATTAGTCCAGTATGGAAATTGTCTTGAGGATCTTTGGACTGTGATTAAGTTTTGCATCGACTTTAAAACCTCTTCCTTTCCCCTGCTTTCAACAGGGGTGGCAGCTGCCACAAATTCCTGTGAAGGTGACACACAGCAACACCACCTGAGAGTAAACCCCTCCTTATTCAAACAACTGTTGTGCCAGCACCGTGCTCTGTGCAGCCTGCAGACTAAAGATAGAAGGTACTCTTATCTGCAGAGCGGACATTGCGATGGTCTGTAGAGAAAACCTGCTGATGCCTTTCAGAGGCGTGTTCTCCTTGGCAGAGCTGTATCACACATCAACACACCTTTGCTTTTTCCCTTCTGAGAGACCTCCTCAAAAGCTTTTTACCGTTTCTTTGCTGCTGGAAATGAGCAGTGGAAAAGCTCTCTTTGTGACAGTGAGTAAAACACAAGAATAACTGATCTCTCTTTCTAAAAGCTCTCTCAGATGATGGCCTCATATTCCTGTTATGAGGGAAAGCACACAGGTTCAAGGCAGCCTGTCTGTCAGCCAGGCAGGTACCTGTGTACATCAACACCATATACAGATGAAAAAAAATCGGAGTTTTGTGAAATCCAACTTATTTGGCATTTCTGTGATTCAGGCTTTTTCCCAAATGCATTAATCTCTGCTGCTCCCTCTCCCCAACCGCAAAGAATTAACTGCAGTTACAAGTAGTGGATTAATTAAGGGCCCTGGGGAGTTCAAAAGGCAAAAGGTGCCTGTGTCTCATTACACCTTTGTTTCACTTGTTTCAACTGAGCAGTGCCTCCTCCCATGATGACAGTCATTAACAGGATCAGAGAAGCAACAGCCAGGAGCAGAACTCAGCGTTGGGCAGCAGCTCAGAGGAGCCTGGAGAACCTTCTCTCACATCTGGGGGAGATGCAAGTCTTTGTGGAAACAAGTCTATTTGGTTGACAGGCTGTATGGTCACAGAGATGATTTCTTCATCTTCAGATGTCCCTGTGACCCTGGAGTCTGCAGTGGCTTAGTTTTCTATCTTCCTTCTTGCTTTTGGCTTGGGAGCTCTGGGAATCACACATTAAATACATCTTAAATACATTTTCCCCTTTGGGATTCAAGCAGAGGATGCTGGTGGTATCAGTATGTTAGAACAGAGGAAGAAACTGAAAAAGCTTTCCCAAAAAAAGTGCAACTGGAGCACTTTTTATATATATAAAAACTTGCAGTCTGGTTTTGCTTTGTGGCAGACAAAAACTCGAAGGCTGGTGTCCCTCCTGCTTCCACACATACCTATTGCTTGGCCCTGATGTACTCATCAGAAGGATGGGGCTATTTAAACACTTCTAAATGGCAGAGAGAACAGTTCTGTAGTGTTCCTTGAGCCTGCACATTATCTGTCAGCAGAAGGACATTTGTGAAGGCACCTTTCCCCTGGAACTCTTTTGAGAGCTCTTATTAACTCAGAATTTATGAAGCTTCCTCCTCCTGACTTTGCCCTGCCTGTCATCACTGTACAGCTGCTCATCCCCTGAGGGCTTCAGTCTCCCCAAATTTATCTCCTCCACTGACTTCCTCTGTTGGCTTGTTACAAGCTGTGTTTTACCCTCTCCATCATGCAGTCCTCTTGGAAGTGGTGCAGGTACATTGAGAGGAAAGCTGGCAGAGCGCTTCAGCAGTGGACAACTCCAGGAAAAAAAATAAAATAGGAAAAAATAACCAGTGTTTACTCAATTTTCAAGGTTGACATGTTTCTGGAAAAAGTTAAAATAGGAAAAGTTTAGTGGAAAATGTTCTTGCTTTGGTGTGAAACTGGCCCAAGTGCTGCCTGAGGGTAACGACCCTCAATTATCATCCCAGAGGTGAGAATAACTTGATCAATAAGTTGTGTCTGAAAGATGATTGCACGTAAAACTGACAGTCCTGCTCAGGAAACGTCTCTGGAATTCAAGGAGAACTTTTACTGGGCAAGTTAGTTTTTAAATGAGAAGAAAAATAAGAATTGAGTGACTTAGCCTATTCACAAGAATTGTAATTGCACAGGGGGGTGATTTAGAAGCAGAGCCTGCTAGCTGCAGCTGAATCACGCTCCAATCTTTATTCCATCAGTTTTTCAGGGCAGAAATAGAAACATTAAAGAGGAATAATGCAAATGACATTGACAGTATTTTCAAAATAAACTCAGCTCTCTAAAGTTTTCCTCAAATATGTTTTTAGTGACTTCTCCTCTGCTTGCAGCCAGGACTGCTGAGGCTCAGGATATACCTGGAGTGCACGGGAGGACTTTCCACAGAGGCCAAATTCACCTTTTTTTAATATATCCATTTAAATTCCAGCTTCTGACCTAGCAGACATGTTCACTGCCCTCACCCTTAGAAAACAGCGTTTCCCAAGAGCCCAAACAGAAGAATTTTATTTCTATTTTATCTTCATTCAGCCACAGCCTCTTTTTGAGGTTTGTTTTCATGTTCTCTCTATGGGAATCTGCTCTGCCACTGGCTTTTGCCAGGTCCAGCCATATTCCCCTCCCTGGGCAGCGTTAGGTATTTGCCATAAGCTTTCAGAAAACTCTGGAAAGCAGACAGGACATTTTCTGCCAGGCTGAATGCCCTCAATCATGGAAGATGTCCCCAGCGCTCCGAATTAAGGCTTACACTGACATCTGGGAATAACTGTGACCAGAGGAGCCTGCCAGCTTGGCAGAGATGACTGCACTTTGAGTGATCGCCTGGCACAGCTTGGCAGCCTACAATCAATCAGTCTTTCCACCATCTGGAAGAGGAAGGCTGCACAGGTTTCCAGGCAGCATCCAGGACTGAGGATTTTTGGAAAGCAACGGTGGCATTTGAGTTCCTTCCCTTCTTTACCAATGCCACCCCAGACCCACAGGGTCGCGCTCCGGTTCTCTTCCTACATGACACATTCGCTGCCGCTTTTGGGAGCGGCCGGTAAACCTGAGAGCTGAGTATAACATTTCAGGGAATCCTGAAGCTGTAATACCCTCCATGTATTCATTACCGATCCTGATGAAGTAGTGAAGCTCTGGAGAGACATTTTAACCTGAGGGTATTTTTATCCTGCCTGTTAAAGTTGCTTTTTTGGATGCAATGGGCTCAAAACGAATCCAAGAGGTGAAATTCTTAATGACCTGTGCTCCTGCAACTTGCAGGGTAGCTGTGAATGTTCTGCTTGCACTGCATGCCTCCCTTCCTCCTCTGTAATTGTCCTTCCATCCCTAGGATGTTGGGCCAAGGAGAGCAGGAGGAAGGCAAAGCCCAGCTGCTCTGTCCTTCATCTCTCCCTGCAGGCACCAGTGAGGCCAAGGGACTTTCAGGTGAGCTCTTGCAAATGACAGAGCCCTGCAAAGCGAAGGGCTTCAGAGAGCTGTGCCAGCCTTTGGAGCAGGTTTGCGCTCTTTGGACAGTTGGCTCTGAGTCAGCAAAGAGTTCATCTGCCACATGAAACCGAGCGATGCCATTAGGATTGATACCCAGTATTGTGATGGAGTCGGTCTTGCCTGTGCTCACGTGAGCCCATGGCAGAGCTTGGGCCATATGTAGCTTCTCCTTCAGCCCAGGTCCTGGTGCAGACTCCCCAGGCATCCCCTCTGGGCTGTGGGCTATGCCTCAGGTTCCTGGGGCTCCAAACCCAACAGAAGTCAGGATTCATCCTCCATCCCAAAGGGCTGATCTTCATCAGTGGGCTCTGTGTCAGTGCTTTGTTCTTTCAGAGCACTGGGGAAAACCAACCGCAAAGGCAGGGAGTGGAGCCATGGACATCACCCAGCTTACAGCTACCAGAGAGCACTTTGATTCCTTCCTCACCTCTGCTCAGAGACACAGGTTGCTTTCCCCATCCCTCCCCAGATTGAACCATTGTCATGAATACCAAGAGCAGCATCTGTGCCCAGAGCTCATCGCTCACCTCGGCACAGGGACCACCACTGGTGGGTTACATGCTCAGGGGTGGAATTTTCAAAGCTCCCGTAAATTGAACTGTGTTTTTACAACACTGTAAACAGAGGCATTCATTGGACCAAATAAAAAGGCTTCCATTTGAATTTAATGGATGCAGCTGATTGTGCTCAATGGCATTCTTGACACTTTGGGGTGGATTTGAACTTGACAACCTTGCCAGACTTCCTGAGCTGACGGCTCTTTTCAGCTGCCTGATGGATCCAGCTGAGCGGTGCTGTTCCCTGTCGTCCTTTGGTGATCTTCCTTGGCAGACTTGGTGAGACAGGCAGCTGGCTTCTGTGTTCCAGTGAGTCAAAGCAACCATGAAGTGAGATATAACAGGGGAGAAGTCACCTGAGCACACCAATAAACATACCCCGCTGTTTCATTCCTTTACAACAAGCACAAATACATTTGCTTTGGCTACAGGAACACTTTCCTATTCCATTTATTCTGAAATTCCTCCTGTGCTTCATTCTGACAAATACTCAAACAACTGTTTATTTCCCTTTGAAGTTTTTATTGTCCCTTACAGTGCTTTAGATGGTGCCATCCCTTCTCCAGCGCAGCCTCGCTAGCAGAGGAATTTGGCTTGTCAGAGAACGGGCTTTTGAGCGATGGAATTGCTGAATGGCTGCACAGCTTTACAGCTGGGAAGCAACAAGGCGATTTGGTCGCTGCTCTTTTGCTGATGGCTCAGCACTTAATGTCACAGCATAGCAGAGAAAGAGTCCTACATACCTCCTCTCATGCTTCTCAGGGCTTGCATCGCTCTGGCTTCATGGAATCCTCTCATGGCCTGTCCTGGAAACAGAAGGGAGTTGCCTTTGAAGAGATCTAGTGCTATTAGCAGTAAGAGACAGACTTCCAGGAGGTCTCAGCTTTGCTTTTAGCTGTGTAAGGAAAGGCTTAGCTCTTCAGAACTGCTCCCCCCTGCCAGCATCTCTGAGATCATGGTGCTCAAGCAAGAGGAATTCCCTGTTGTTTTAGTGGAAGCTGCTGGAGTTATGAAAATCTCATCCTTAGGGGGTGGCAGGGGACATTTGTTCTGTCTAATAACTGGGTAACAGAGAGGCTGAGAAATCCTTGAGCACTGACCAGGGCAGGTAGCTTGTGATGACCGTTGAGGTTTCAGAATACAGCAAACTGAGAGACTTCAGTGACCCCACCCCCATCAATCCATTTCCTTCTTGTTTCTCTCTACCTTGTCCAACGCTGTGCTCCTGTCCTTAGCACCAAGCCTCCCTACTGAGTAGTAAAAGGTTCATACTTTTTCAGAGAACAATATACACATCTTAACAGCCAGTCCATTAGTTCTTCAATGGTTATTTTAATTAACTAATCTGTTCAAAACATCAAGAGCCTGTTGAGCCATCTGGACTGATTAAAGTCGCATATTGCATTACTAATGTGCTGATTAAATCCTTCGTTGTGCTCCAAGTCCTAAGTGACTCCAAATGTTACCGCTCGAAAGCCACTTCACGCAAACAGGTTTGGATTTTGTCTGTGCAGGACTGGAGGATTGCTTTAGGTTTGGGGAGAAGTGTGCTGGTCACCCTGTGCTGTGCTCACCAGGGAGGTGAGCAGAGGGTCTGTGGCTGGATTTCTTCACAGCGTTCTCCAAAGAGCTCTTGGAGGCTTGTGTGAGCAGTCAGCCCTTTCCTAGGGCACTCATACATGTGGCTGGGAAGCAGGAAAGCTGGGACTGGGGCATCAGGTATTCCCTGCTGTGGAAATTCCCTAATTATTAGGGAGTTTGGGGAAATAAGAGGTGTTTTTACCTGAGGCATCTTTCTGCCTGGGTCAGGAAGGATTTAAACTGTTAGAAGTTACCAAAGATGCTACAGTATCTTGGGATACAGATCATACCCCTTAATCCTTGCCAAAGTCTACGAGTCAGCTGGTGAGCGTGCCTTCAGATCAGCTTTGGCTCAGAAAAAAACACTGTAAATCCACCTGGGGATTCTCTGCTACCTCCCATTTTGGCTGTGAGTGCCATAGCAAAGGAAACCTGAAGGCTGGTCTCTAGAAAGATCTCTGCTGTCATTACTTTGAATGCTCGCCTTGCACAGGACACCAAAACAGAGAAGGCAGTTCCTGCCTTTCCACCCAGGTAGCCCTGAGCATATAATACCCTGCAGAGGAGGGTTTTCCTCTCCCTCCTGTGCCCTGACTGGAAGTGTGCATTTCAACATCCATCTCAGAAGGGCTTATCTTATCATCAAAATCACCGTACCATAAAAAAGGGTGGGTTTTTGCACATATTATTAACTAATTTGGTTTATGAACCTTTAACTCTCAGGTTCCCAGTTCTATGTGGTGTAGGACAGGTCAATATTCCTTCCAGCCAAGAACTTTAACACGTTTGTTAGCTGTTGTGAGATTTAATGATTGTGTCCTAATTTAAATGAGATAATCTTTCCTTTTACAAGGGAGCTAAGGCACAGGGAGGACATGTGAATTAACAGAGAACGGGGAGACAAACTAAGAGAACTCATCTCCTACCTGGGGAGCTCACACTATGGCAGATGCTCTCCTCCCTCACCCTCATGGCACCCAGAAGCTGGGGTTTTGTAACTCAGTGATATCCAAGCATTTAAAGCATCACTTTCCTAGGGGAAAAAAGTAACCCAGCAGCAGCGTGTGCCACAAAGGGTGCAGCCAGTTGAGGTTATTTAGCAGAGGACTGTGTTTTTCATACCTCATTCTTCCAGCCTTTCAGAGCTAAAGCCAAGTCTCACAGCAGCAGTGGCTTTTGAGATGAAGGACTTGACTGAGCTGGCTTCCCCACTAACAGGACTCTTGTTGCTTGCAGGTGAATGGCCACCTGGACTACATGAAGCAAATGGACACCATCCTGAAAGCTGTGGGTGTTAAAACCAAGGAGTGCCAGCTGGAAGAGAAGGGCAGGAGCAGTCTTTTCTCCCCTCCAGCCAAGAAATCACAGCAGGCAGCAGGCAGTGAGTCTCGGGAAGAGGAGAACACCGTGCGAGAGGAGGATGCGGCTGATGGTGAGGGTCCCTCCGCCGGCTGTGCCTCCCCCAGCTGTGTCTTGGGAGAAACCTCACTGCCCTGCCCAGACTGTTCAGGCAGCAGGGCCAGCCAAGGGCAGGCAGCAAGCGAAGGAGCACATCTGAGCTCGTCATGTTGTGCAGAGAGGCTCAGCCAGGACTGAAACTGCTTTCAGAGCATCACTGGTTGCACTGGGGTTCCCAAAGGAGCGTTGGGAGAGCCGGCAGAGCTGTAGCTGCAGTTTTCAGACCCTTCTGAGAGCCTGGAGCGTGGCACCAGCCTGTCACTGGATCAGAGCTTCCGAGCAGCCACCCACGGCATCTCCCACAGACGAGCAAGGGCTGATTCCTGCCTGAATCAGTATTGCTCCTCAGGAAGCGGCAGCACTTCCCTCCTCGCACAAACTGGGTTTATTCTTGAGGGAACCAGCTGTCACCATTAGGGACTGTGTCTCCGCTGTGTAACTCTCAGGAAAGCAGGTGGCTCTGTGGGTATTTTAAAGCATATTGTGGAGAAGGGCTCCTCACTAGGAAATTAAAAGCTGTTTCCCACCAGTGGTTGATGTGAGGTTTGGTTTTCACACGAGTAGGTGTGTCACAGCTCTGGCTATCCAGCTGCTGGGGTCCCAGCACTGGCGGTTCACCTCAGCTAGCTGGGGAGGTGAAAGGTTCAGCCTCCCTGGCTTCTTCCCCCATCTGCCACCAGCTTGCTGCCAGGGTTTGGGCACTTTCCAGTCAACAAGGCTGTTTCCCTATCTGCAGGCTGAGGGCAATGAGTGTTTGAGGCCTCCCTGCTATTAGAAACGTGCTCAGAGTCCCCAGGTGAAAGCAGCAGAAGAAACAGAGTGGGCTTTTTATGATTTATCACTTTGTGAAACGTCCTCCCAGGCTTCACAAGCCAGCAACCCACAGAGTTGTCCCACACATGTCTCCAGCCTTAAAAGCGCCCTCTAGTCATATATTTAATTGGCTCAGAATAAAACCAATACTTGGCATGGGATAAACATGAATCTGTTTGATTTCTACCTTCCTCTATAGAAGCCAATTGGCATCCACTCTCCTTCCCCATCTCAAACTGGAGGGAGGGGCACTGCTTTACCTTCCCTGCTACAGAGTCTTCCAAAAACAGTATGGGACTGATCCTCATTTTCCATACAATGTCCTTTTCTGGCCTGTTTTGCTGCTAAGCCCAGGAAAATGCATCTATTGCTCAAATTGGTCATAAAACCTCTTGTGTGGTTCAGGACCATACATGGGCAATGTGGAAAGAAAAGGGGTGAGACTCATTTTGGTGTGTGGGTGCTTCTCCCAGCATCCTGTACCCTTGGGGTGCTCTGGCTTTGTGTCACCATGACGTGCGGGAGTGCGATCGGACTCGTTAGCGTGAGCTGGGAAATGGGCGGCGAGGTGTGCAGGGTCTGAGTCCCACCAACTACCAACCCACCTCCACATCTGAAAGGCACTTGAGGACAAATTCTGTAAAAGCATTTCGGTTTTGTGGGGGTTCTTTTCATGCCTGCTTCCCACATCATTCCCTTTTCTCTGTTTATGGCGGGGGCCAGGCTGGCTTTGCCATCCAAAAGACAACATTTATTTGGATTCCTATTCAAAGGCAGGAAAAAAATTATCTGAAACCCGATGGATTATCAGAGCAAAGTGCCATGGTGCCAAAACCCAGGGAGGAATCTAAAGGGAAGCTCGATCCTTACACACCACTGGCAGGATACCCACAGAGCCCTGAACAAGTTCCACACCCACACCCCTGCTGAATATCCAACACTTCACATCGAGTTTAATCCCCCGGAGCGCAGGCTGCTCACGACAGCACACGACGGCTTCACTGTGTTGCAACTCGCTCTTCTCACAGGCAGCTGAGACAGACACAGTCCAAATCAGGCAAGGAAATTAAACACTGAGAAGATGTGATGTTCCATGGACTGAAGCAGCCCCAAACCTCCCATCCATGAGTCACCAGACGTGGTTCCACCATTCTTCTTGGTGCTGTTGGTGAGACAGAGGTGATCTGCCGAGCTGTGGGAGAGGAAGCTGAAAATTGAGCCTTGACTTAAGTTTAGGCTGGTGAAAGGGTCTGGAGTCCAAGGTTCAGACTGACTGGGGATGAAAAGGCTGCAAGAAGCAGCTCTTGGAGGGTTGGCAATGGTGAGCAAAGGGATGGAAAGAGAAACAAGGCAGATGAATTCCTCAGCGAAACGTGGCTCTGCGCTGGTTACACCTACCCACAGAAGGGCTCGGTGAGGATGTCTTCTTCACGCTGCATTTGAAGAGGGCTTTGAGCAGCAGTGCAGGGGCAGGGAGATGGCCTGCAGCAAACTGGCCCTCCGGAGTATTTGTGTTGGGATGGGGGATCCTTCCCACAGCACAGAGGTCTGTAACCCCCCATTGGCATCTCCCCCATGGGCACCCTCACTCAGGCCACAGGGGTGCTGAGCTGCTTGGGCTGCAGCTCTGCATCCGCCGGCTCCATGTCAAAAAGGTTGGCCAAGCGTGTGCCGGGAGCCGGGAGAGCCTGGGGTCCGTCGCTGAGGGGCAGCAGGACGTGTTCGTTCCCCAGAGCCCCAGAGTCAACCGAGTCGGTCTCGGCCTGCAAGGTGAGGACGTTCTTGAGGGACGTGGCGGCGCGGGGCCCGCTGTTGGAGTTCCTCATGGAGAGGGAGATGGCACTGGGACGGGGCTCCCCCGAGCGCCGGCAGCAGGGCAGGTATTTGCCCATGGCCCTCTTGAAGTCCCTCATGAAGAGTGGGTAGATGATGGGGTTCATGGTGCTGTTGCAGTACCCGAGCCAGGTGAGGACGTCGAAGAAGCTGGCTGGGACACAGCCGCAGACTGCCTGCCGGGGGCACAGAGCAGGGATTAGCAGCGTTTCCCACACTTGCTTTTCAAAGGAACCCTCCAAAACACTTTCAAAGGGTTTTTCCTCATTGTTCCCAGAGCAGGAACTGCGCCTTTGGTCCCAGCAGCTTTCCAGAAAGAGCTACAGGTATCTGAGATCCAACCCAGCTGGATTCCAAGCAAAAAGCTTTTCAAAGCCCGACGTAAACCCCAGTATGTGCTTACCTGTGTCATGTTGGTGATGAAGAAGGGGAGCCAAGCCACAAAGAACATGCCCAGGAGGATGCCCAGTGTCAGGCTGGCCTTCAGTGCCTTCTTGCTGTGCTTGTTGGTGAACCTCCTGCTCTCACTGCTGGCTGAGGGCTGGCTTGGGGCACGGGGAACCTGCAGCAGGAGACAGGGAGATGAGTGAGGGCTTCTCCCTGGGCCAAAACCACTGACACCAGTACCAGCCTCCTGCCCAAGACAAGTGGAGTTAGGTTCTGCAGATCCTGCAAACAATCCCCCACTTCTCTCCCTTCCGGCAGGGGGCAGGAAGAGGATAGGATAGAAACCTCAACATTGAAATGAGGTGATGTTATTTCTCCTGTAAAATGGGGGGTTTATTTTTAAGATGCTTCTTTTAGAGAGAAGTCTCACTCCATCAGTGCTTTGATGAGGACAAAGCACGCCCTGAAGAGGCAGCTCCAGCAGCTGATCAGAGCAGCAAACTAATTATAGTTTTAAAAATGGGATGTTAAACATTTCAGCCTACAAACACCCTAACTAACTAACTACCTACCTAACTCACTCCTCCATCCACTCTTGCAGTCTGAAATTAAGCTGTTACTATCTCAGCCCTCTGCTGTAGTTAAAGGAGGCCCCATTGCCACTCAGCTTCCTGCCCAGAAAAGCGAACAAAAATCCAGCTAAGAGGATGCAACCTGAGGACTCCCTGGCTGACACCTTGTTTTCAGCTCACCCTCCAAGGGAGCCGGTTCAGGGCTCTGAGGGATCTGCTGGGACATTTCCCTCTGCTGAAACACAGGTGGAGGGGGGATGCTGGGGGATGTTGGATTTCCAGGGCAGAGCAAAGCACCTGAGCATCCCCCAGTCCTGCTGCACCGGGGCTGCAACTGGTTGTGTCTGAAAACCTGGCATTGGGGTTGGGGGGAGGGAAATAAACCTCTTAGGATATCGCCTGTTTATTCTTTGATTGTCACTGAAGGTCTGGTACGTCTTATCAGGTGCAGGAGAGCTGGCTGGGTCAGAGTCCTGGCTCCTTTCTTAAAAGGGAGAGAACAACAAACTAAATCAAGGTATTTAAAGGCAATTAAGTCTTTTCCTGGTAGGATATGAGGTCGATAAAGCCTATTAGAGGGAATTAAACCTGTTAGGTTTAGTGGCAATTACCTTCTCTGGAGAAATAGGAACCCGTTTTGGTTATAAAACCCACACACGCTGGTTTAACCAGCAGTAGAGCAGGGAGGGATTCTGTGCTTCCCATTATAGTCCAGGCAACAAAAATAGAAGCTGTTCAAAAGAAGGTGCTCTCCAGAATTTGGTATTTGCTATTATTTAAGCTCCTTCTCCCCCATATGTCTCACGCCCACCATGGCCAAGATTTACAAGTGGAAAGTCAGATAAGATGAAAACCCTCTGGGATGAGGCTCAGCCAAGAAGGGGGCGAAGCTGCATTTCGTTTGCGCTGCTGAGCATTTCCTCCTCTATCTGAATTTACTCCTCAGCTTCTGCTCGTGCTGTCCCTGTGCTCCCGAGCAGCGGAACCGCAAACCACCACCCCGAGGCCATCCTGAAGGCAGGAACACCCCAGGCACCCCAACCACGAGGAGAGGATCCCGCGAGGAGCAACGTCCCTGTGGCCACCTTACCTGCAGCGTGGTCTCATCGGTGCTGGTGGTGGCCACGTTGGAGGCGAGGGAGGCCACCTGCACTGCTTGCTTGCGGGCTGCCAGGAGGATGCGGCAGTAGGTGAAGGAGATGGCGGCGGATGGGAGGAAGAAAGTCAGGCAGGAGGCCACCAAGGCATAGGGCAAGCTGACCAGCAGCCGGCACTGGTCCTCATCTCCCCGGGAGGTGACATTTGGGGACCAGACCTCAAACTCGAGCTCGTGCCAACCCATCTTGATGGGCAGGAAGGAGGCCAGTGCGGCCAAGGTCCAGGTGGCCAGGATGAGCCAGAGGGCCCTGCAAGAGGTCATTCGCAGCTTGTATTTGAGGGGAGAGATGATGAGCAGGTAGCGGTCCAGGCTGATGACGCAGAGGTTGAGGATGGAGGCGCTGCAGCACATGACATCAAAGGAGTACCACAGGGAACAGAAGTCGCCCCGCAGCACCCAGCGGCCATAGAGCTGGTTGAGCATGGCCGGGGGCATGACCACCAGCCCCACCATCAGGTCAGACATGAAGAGGGACACCAGGAAGTAGTTGGAGGTGTTGCGTAGGGAGCGTTGGGTGACGATGAGGAGGATAAGGAGGAAGTTCCCTGCTGCGGTCAGCAGGATGATGAAGCAGAGGAAAGCAGCCACCCAGCTGCTCCCCACCAGCAGTGAGCGGTCCCCCAGCACGCTGGCATTGGGGGCCCCCAAATCACCCTCCATTAGGAGCCGGGTGGCAGTGCTGGCTCTGGAGCTGGGGGACCTTCTCCAGCCGTGACCTGCGCTAGGTGATCATCGCCAGAGCCAGCTCCAGGGGAAGAGATATCACCTCTCCGTCTCTGCTCCGTGTCCGTCCTCCTTTCTCCTCTCCTCCTCCTCTCCCTCTACTTCCCACTCTCCCTCTTCACTGGCAATCAGGGCAGAGTGACATTCCCAGGAGCCGATGAGCAGTAACAAGGTTCCCCTCCCCGTTACTCACAGCCAGGCAATTCCTTGTTCCTGCAAATCCCGCTGAGCTGGGATGTCCCTGGATGCTGCTTCTGAATGCTGGGGATGCTCCAGACACAGGGGAGGCTTTGGATGCGCTGGATGCTGGGAAGCTTGAGATGCCAGGGATGCTGGATGGTAGGATGCTCTGGATCAGGGAATAATCTGGACCCCTGGATGCTCCAGCTGCTGGGATGCTCTGAATCTCAGGATACACCAGGTGCTGGGATGCTCTGGACTCCAGGATGCTCCAGATGCTGGGGATGCTCCAGACCCCTGATGCTCAGCTCTCACCCCCTCAGTTGATCCTGGCTGCCCGCAGAGCTCCGTCCCTGGGGCCCCGCCGAGCTCCTCGGTGCCTGAGCTCTGCTGCCGCTGCTGCAGCCAGAGCCGGCGAGGAGCGGCAGAGCAGCCCTGAGGCGAGTCCGGGGATGCTCCCAGCCAAGCTCGCCCGTGAGGAGGAAGATGCAACACGCAGGAGTGTGGGAAGGTGTCTCCCCCCCAGCAAAGGTGCGTCCAGCGCGCAGGGGTGTGAGTGTGTGTGTGTGTGTGTGTAGGTGCCAGCCAGACATTTACCTGCTGCTCTGTGATGCACAGAAAGGGATGCAGAAATGCCGAGTCGGAGGAGGTGGGGCTGGGGGGGAGAGGAGGGGATGAAATGAAATGCTAATGAAAACAGGGATCTGGTCTAAACTCCACGAAGTGGCAGCCAGAGAGTTCCCTCTTCCTCCTTAAAGAGACAGCCAGAGCTCTGCCTCCCCTCCACGGGCTCTGCCAACACCCGAGACCCCGCAGGTCTGTGGCCAAGCCCAGCTGGCAGCACCGAGCATCAGGCTCCAGCCTCCCTGCCAGCTGATGGAAGGCAAAATTTAACAAAGCCAAATGAAAAGGAATAAACCTGCCCGGAGCTGCCGGCTCGGGAAGCAGCTGAAGGCACGGGAAGGACTCGCTGGCTGCTTCTCCAGCAATCTGCATCCAGGGATGGAGGGTGTGAGGAGAAGCCAAGGGAAATGGCTCTTCCTGTGCTGGGACAACCAGGGGATCTGCCCCACCACACCAGGGTTGTGTGGGGTGACCTTGGTGCAGCCCTCGCAGGGGCAACCCTAGCTGGACCCACGGCTACTTCCCCTTGGCAAGGGGGAGGCAACATGTTGGAGGTCCCCGTGTGTCCTGATAGCTTCAAGACACTTGGGTGTCCCATGCTGCCACCTCCACGCTTCTCGTGGTCCTTGGCAGGGACTCGTTTGCGTTTTTTAATTGCACAGTGGCCAAAAGGTTGGGGATTTTCTTCTTCAAATGGCTGGGATTTCTGTTGGGGGGAGCAGAGCTGAGGGCACGGACTCCAGCATGAACTGGAGCTGTGTGCGCATCCCCATTGTGTCACTTGCTCCTAGTCCCGTGGTCACAGGGCCAGACATGTCCCTTTCCTCCCTGTGCTGCCACCAAAGCTTCCATTAACACACTTTCCTGGGAAGATGCCTCTGCAGATGTGCCAGCTGTGGTCCCACCAGCCCTGTCCCACCACACCCCCAGTGCCTGCTGAGCTGCCCAGCAGCCTGTCCTGAGCAGAAATGTGTCTCTTTACCAAGATTTACTTCTCTAATCACCTTCCAAACAACTTATTTGTGCTTTTCTCAGTGGACAATTCAGATCTCTGAGCAAAGGACAGGAGAGATGCAAGGCAGGGCTCACCTCTGTGCATGGACACAACCCATATCTCCTAGAATCTCCATCCTGCTCAAAAACTGGGCAACAGCTGCTGTCACTTGTACCAGAAGCAGCTCTCCTGGGAACTCACACAGGGCATATGCCCTCCCTATGCTTCCCCAGGACCCTCTCCTCTCCTCGGATGCTCCCAGCCACACCCAGCCACCTCTGTGTCACTCTGTCCTGGCAAGCATCCCGGAGCAGAGCACGCACACGCAAGGCTCTGATCGCAGCAGGAGGTTTCTTTAGCAAAGCGCCTGTACCAGGAAACCCTCACTTCCTCAGCCCATCTGTGCTAGGAACAAGCAAGAAAACCCACCCCGAGCCCACACTGCAGCAGATTTATCCCAGCTGGGAAGTCGTGTCACAGCACAGAGCTGTGCTTCCATCGCAGCCCCGCTGCATCCCAACCCCAGGAGCATCTCGGTTTATCTCCAATCGGATCAGGAATGTGTCCTCCACAAGCAGGGGTCAGGGTGGGAGGTTGTGTGCTTGGTTCAGGTACATGTGCTGGGGAAGTGAATCTGGACTGATGCAAGTAGAGTGTGTGTGAATAAACCTGCCTTGCAATGAGGTCCGAATCCTACTGTGTCCCCTGCAAAAGCTGCTCTGCTCCGGCAGTTCTGCTGGCCTCTCTGTGCTCTCTGACCTGCATCTGGGTTTCTGGACACAGCAGCAGGGGATCATGGTTTCCACCAGCTCTGCTCTCCAGTGCCACTAGCAGGGAAAGCAAAACCAGGTTGTTATCAGCCACCCGAGTGTCAACATGGGGAAACAAAGGGCTGGTGAGACAGAGCGAGGACAGCTGCATGGCTGACAGACTTCAGGGAGGACATCCAGACAGTCCAGTGCCCAACATAGCAGCCTCCAGCAGTGCCATTTACTCTTAGGACCTCATTCCCTCAGCCAGGATGGCTCCTGGGGGACGGACTTTGGGCAGAGCCTGGCTAGCTGTCTTCCAAACATGTGTCCCCATCTGCAGAAGATCCCTCTGCTGCCTGCCCCTGCGGAAGCTGTGTCAAAAGGTGGTGTGGATATCCTGCTCCCAACACCTGAACTGCAGCCACGGGAGTTTATTGAGAGAGACGCCCTCCTAAATCCAGCCCAACGGAAGAGCCAAGTGATGGTGGTCACTGGCATCCTGGATTTCTCTACCTTCTCCCATCTCCTGCCTCAGCAGTAAAGCTCCATCCTTGGGAGGGCACTTGACAGCCTAAAATCATTGCAGGATACCTCAGCCCCTGCCAGGGCCCTTCCTTCCTACCTGGCCCCTTCATTGTGACAATTGCTGCCAGAACACAAACCCTCTCCCGCTTCACCACCCAAAGAGCCTTGGGTCCCCTCCTCACCCACGAGGGGATGTCCATGTCCATGTCCAAGTCTCCTTCCTCTGCTCCAGAGGCACTGCCGGAGGCCAAGAACATCTGGATGCCACCAAACACACTGGATCAAGACTGTCACCTAGTGGCAACAGAGCTGGTAAAGGTTGTACGATACTGCAGAGACCCCACACACTTCCCACACCAGTGAGACCCAACAGCCCTTAAACCTCCAGGCTGCAGAGACGGAGTGGGGGGGCTTGAGTGCAGCCGTGCCTGGGAGAGAGCTGACGTGCAGGCTCCCCGTGCCCATGTGCAGTCCATATGCCGAGTCTCTGGGGCTGGTTTTCCTTTTGGCAGCTCTCCACCTCTTCCCAACCCAACAGCAGAAAGCTAAAGGGAACCATGGTCCTGCCGTGTCCTGCACCCTCCTGTGCCGCTCTCCCGTCTGCTGTCCTGGTGTCAGTGTCCTGTCCCACATCAGCACTGAGGAGCCGCCCGCCAAAACCCAGATGGGCACCAGAGGACTGAGAAATGGAAGTCAGAACTAATTTATTTCAGGAAAAAAAACCAAAACCCCAACAAACCACCTTGTAAAAAGGAGGGGGAGGCATCGATTACAAGCTCTGGAAGCTCTTGTCAGGACAGCGCCAAAGAAATCAGCTTTATACAACAGAGAGATAAGGGGGAGCAGGAGGGGTGCAGGGCCGTCCCCCACCCTGAGCCTCCCCAGCCCTGCATGAGCAGCCCCGGCACAGAGTCAGTGGCATCCCGGCACTCGTCCCCCTTTGCCCTTCACCACTGTTAAAGTGCAGCAGGGAGAGGGGGGAGAGGGGCTGGTTCCCATGCTGACCACCCCAGCTCTTGGCCTTCCCCTGCGGGCCACGAAATGCAAAATCCCAATGCCCAGGGAACGATTCAGCTCCCTCATCCTCAGGGACCTACGTGGTGACCCTGAGGACCAGCAAGGACAGGGCTCTCAGCCCCACAGTTCCCAGCAACCTCACACAGAGGCACATCCAGGGAAAAACTCTCCCCAAGAGCTACCCAATTTTGGGGGTTGGGGTTGGATTAACCTCCAGTGGGTGCCGGGACAAACGTCAACATCCACACTGAGCCCACGTGCCCTTGAGCAGGCAGGGCAGGAAGAAGGGATGCCCCTGGTCCCGCATGCCCCAGGAGAGATGTGCATCTCTTGTGGGACTGTGGAGAGGCTGCATCCCTTCCTCCTCCACCCCAGGCATGAGCCATTCCCAAGAGGAAGAACCAGAAGGACGCAGCAAGAGCTCCACAGCAGGTTCAGGAGCCTGCAGATAGCCCCTGGGGAGCCCAGCTCACCTCTTGCTCTCACCCAAAGCCCCCTTGTCCGGGTTCCCGCTCCTCTCAATATATTATTACTATTATGTGCAAGTAGTTTTGCATCAGAAAACCCCGAGCCCTCCTCTCTCCCCTGCAGCTCCAGCCCCAAGTCCACACCTCAGCCCTGCTCGTTCCTCAGAATGTTCCTCCAGCCCTGGGGTGTCGTGGAGAGCAAAGCATGAGGGTAGCTATTAGACAGGCAAGACTCCACCACCCCCCTCCCTCCCCAAACCACGGCCATCTCCCTCACACACACACCCCCTGCCCGTGCTGCTGGCTGCAAGGACAGTCTGTGAGGGCTGGGTCACTCGTCACCCTCCTCCTCATGGTGGTGGTGGTGGCTGGAGGGAGGAGGTTCTTCCACCTCTTGTTGGTGGTGGGCGTAGTGATGGGGGCTGGGACCTTCAGCGGGCATGTTCTCCTCCGCATTCAGGTAGACGTTGAACAGGGCTCCCTCGTGACTTGGCTCCTTCCCACAAGCCTGGCAGCTACAGTGAAGTATCTTCTCCACCAGCTTATCCACCCTGGGGATCTCGTCGTTGCCAGGACAGTCCAGTGTCACCTGGGTAGGAGGAGGAGGACACCCTGAGTGAGTGTGCAGGCTTGATGGCCATCCCGCTGCTGGCGGTCCTTAAGCCAGAAGTGATGGCTTGCTGCCTGCACAGACGAACCTCCGCCGTCTGTTTGCAAGGCAAGAGTGCTCCAGGGACCAACATCTCACAGGGTCACAAGCTGCAGAGAGCCAGGGAAACGTACTGACTCAAGTGGGACGCTGCTCCCGGGCATTTACCAGCACCAAAATCCCAGTGAGCTGCAAAAGCCACCCACAGATACATTGCTGGGGACCTCAGGGAGTCAGGACCAAACCGCCTGCCCAAATGTCAGTGTGAAAGCGAAGCAGAGGGCTGAACCCCGCTCCCTGGGTACACCTCACCTCGGAGGCACTGTGAGGTCTGAGAGCTGTGGGAAGGACTGATGGACACAAGAGGGAGGGGAGGGAACAGGCACACGGGATGAGCATGGGGATGACTAATGCAGGGACTGATGGGGACGTTTCTGCAGAGTGACAAATGTTTGTCACAGCAGTCATGTTGCTTCCAGCAGCCCCATCCACCCAGGCATCCCGGGACGGGGTGAAGTCACCCGAGAGACACCCTGGAAGGAAACTCTGTAAGGGGAAACCTCAGGGATGGAAAAGGACTTGTCCCGAAGGAGCAGCAGAGCAGAGAGCCCTGGCATGAGGCCATCCCCAGGCACAGGCAGGGATACTCACAATTTCCCACATGGACTGGGCCGGCATGCAGGAGTCACAGTGAACCAGGGACTCTGTGGACTGAGGGAAGGTGTTGGGGACACTGTAGCTGAAACACTGTCCCAGACAGGCCCTGCAAAGACAACAGGAGGTGTGTGAGAGCTCAGGGGAGGTGCCTGCTCTGCCCACAAAGACAGAAGGAGCTTCCACCTTCCACTCAGACAGACAGACGGCGGCTGGACAGAGCAGGGCATCACGCCGGGCTTCTTGTGTGAGTGACAGTCCCCAGAGCACAGACAGCAACCAGCTGCACCCAGCTTGGGGCTGAGGGTGGGTCCGTACCTGTTCTGGATGGACTTGGACTCGCAGCCACTGTGCCCCACGATCTGGGTGATGTTCTTTGCCTCACACCAAGCACTCTTGTCCGGGAAGAGGGCGAGCTTGTTTATGGGGGGCGGTGCGGCCAGGAGCAGCGCTGGGAAGAGGGCACCAACCACAAACCATAACATCATGGCCAGCTCTGCCAAAATCCTACGACTGGAGAGAGAGAGAACAGCGTTAGCAGGAAAGAAGACAGGCGAGCTGGCCTGTTTCTCCAACCCCGTGGCAGCTCTTGGCTTGTCCTCCCAGTGTGGGGGTGCCCACACCTCCCTCCACAGCCAGGGAGGCTCCCCAAGTCCGGGACACGCTGTGCTGCCTCTTCCCTGTTCAAAACCAGCTCTGGAGCAGGCAGACACCTGCACTGCTTCGCCTGAGCTCTGGGCCAGGAGCAACAGGCAGCTTTTCACCATTTCCCACCCAACGCTGGGCTGGGGGAAGTTTGCAAAACAAGAAGTGTCACCGCCACAGGCCCAGCCAGGTCGGAGAAGCTGCTGTGTTTTTATCTGGGGAAGGAGCACACTTCCCACTCCCTCCTCTCCCATCTCAGGAGCCAGAGCTGGCCTTGCTGCCAGCCTTCCCAGAAAAGAAGAACCACTTTTCCGGGAAAGAAGCGCCCTCTCCTCCTGGAAATGCGCAGCAGGTGTCGCTGCAAGGCAGCAGCAAGCAGGGAGATGTGGAAAACCTCCATCCAGAGGCTGGGAACCCGCAGGGAAGACCGGTATGGCATTTATTTTGTACAGAGACACTTGCATTTAGCAAACAGTTGCTCTGAGGACGGGAACTGAGCCTGTGGAGCTTGTTAGTACCGAGCAGAAACCTTGCTTGGGTGAGAAGTTCCTCACCCCAGGCTGTACTCAGCCAAGGTGCCTGCGCTTACGCTCACTGGGGAAAGGCAGATGGAAAAGCATCACAGAAACAGGGACATTTTTTCCTCTGTGGGGTTTGGATGGAGCTGTAGTGACAGGCAGACATTTTTTCCTCTGTGGGGTTTGGATGGAGCTGTAGTGACAGGCAGACATTGACACTCTCGAAAATATTCGTTAGCACCATGTTATTTGTTATTTCCTTCTATTTATTTATCCAGACGAAGCTCCAAAGCCCACACTGGAAAGAGTCCTGGCGATGCCCGTGGCTCCTGGGCCCAGCCCTCTCATGCTCGCCGCGGAGGAGAGGAAAACCACTGTGTTTATCAGACTCTGGTGTCAGGCAGCTCGAGCTGGAGGAGAGTCCCAGCTGGGCGTTCCCTCTCTCTGCACCAACACATCCCTGGCCAGAGGACCACCACGTTTAACCAGACCATCGAGACAGCTCACTAAGCACCTCTCATAGCCCCAGCTCAGATGTCACTGGGGTTAGAATGTTACCCCTCCACCGAGCCCAACCTCCTGGATCTGAATCAAGAGAGAGATGAGAGAGAGATGCTTCCCCAGCCTCCATCCCCAAAAAGGGCATCCCCATTCTCTGGCCCTTTGATCTCTAGAGGAATCAGGTGAGGTATCTGCTAAATTTTCTTATTTTCTGGTGATAGGGGAGCCATAGTGGCCTAACACAGCAAAACCTTTATAGCCCTGGCTTCCAGCCACCCAGCACGTGTCCACATGAACCCCACAGGTGCCCAGTGAGCACACCCCCAAAAAGCAGGGTTTAGGGGTCTTGGTTTGGGACAGGCAGAGTGTTTTACCCCCTGAGCTGGCACTCCCATTACTGACAGTGATGTGGTTAAATACATTTGTCCTGCAGAAAACTCTTAGGGCTTATTTCTGCTCCCTGATTATTCGTCTTCTGTTTCAGTGGGGGAATTCTCCTAAGAGGAACACAGCTGAAGCTGAACACACACACACACGCACTAGGTTTGCTTGGCTTTCTGAACCAAGTATCACTCATTCCTCAAATGCCAGCAGCTCCGTACTGAGGAACCCCCCATTCCCAAAGGGGATTCCAACATCAGAGCTGGGATGTGACCCAAACAGCAATCACAACCCCCCAGGGAACAGCCGAAATTCCTCCGGAGTCAGACCACAAGTTCACTTCCACCCACCCAATTAGGAAGCAATTTCCTTCTGTCCAAAGAAAGGTGGTGGCTGGTTTATTTCCAGGGGTTTTGTGCTTCTCTGCCCAGCAGCACAGCAGCAAACATTTCTGCCTGTGCTGACAGCCCTGCTTCCCTGGGACCTTTCTTTATTCTTGGCAGGAGGTGTTCAACAGAGAGGTGTTTCTGCAGAGGAGACCCACTGCCAGAGGCCTGAGGGATCATCCCCGAGCATCTGGGCGATACGGAGAGGAAGATGAGTGAGGTTGTGCTCCACTAAAGCTCAGGGTCTGGCCTGGATTCAGGAAAGCACTTAAACATACACTGAAGCCCTCTCCTTCCCAGAGTGGGGATGTTTGTAACCAGGGCCCCCAGCAGCATGGCCACTGCTCGAGTCTGCGGTGAGCAGGGAGAGCCGGGTCCCTCCACAGAGCTGGAGCAGCTGCAGCTTCAACCCGTTCCAGGGGGCACTGCTACGCCCCATGGGTTTAAGCTCTAAACAGACCACATCCACGTGGTGTTTTCCTTCTCCTGAGAAAGCCCTGGAACCCGCAGGGCCACGTTTCTGGTAAGGAACAAGGTTTATGCCAGTGCCTAGGAAAACATCTGATGCAGCTGAGTTTGGGAGGGAGCTGGGGTTGGGAACAGCCTGCTCCCAACTGCAGCGTGGTTCAAACCAGTCATGCGAACGGAGCTGCCACTAAAACCATTCATCTGACAGCAGCCACAGGGTCGGAGACAAAAGCACCGTGTTCCTTCTCCCCCAGGCTGGGAAGGGAAAAAAGAGGACAAGGCACCCGAGCAGGTTTGCAAACTCCCGATTAAATAAAGGCAGCGAGCACATTCCTCCCTGACAAGCTAAATTACACGTTGCAGCCCCTAAAGAACAAGCGTGTGCTCCCCAGCGCTGACCCCGGCCCTGGCCTGCCGGCAGCAGCAGGCACTTCCTTGCACACAGGGGCTTCTTTCTCTTCTCCACACCGGGGCACAGTGTTTTTCCCCCTGTTAGTCAAAGCTTTTCAAGCATAAAGTTCAGCTCAGTTCCGGCAGCCCCATCGGGCCGTGAGGGTCCTCCCCCCTCTCCCCCTGCGGGGAGCCGCACGGCAGCTTCCTCGGCCACATTGGAGAAATCAAATGACTCAGCCCTGGAGCCTGGCACATCCCTGGCTCCAGAGACAAACAACTTCTCAGCGCACGCACAGCTGCAGGCTTGTGGTGAGCGGCCCTGGAGCCCTTTTCCAGCCTCTCCCCGTGCCCAGGGAGCTGAGGGGCACCATGTCCAAGGCTGACGGGTCCCTGCTGTACCAGCTCAGCATCCCTGCGAAGCCTGGAGAGCCAGGCAGGAGTCATAACCCACAGCTGAGCCTCCCATGAGCCTGAATTTCATGGTAGCTCAGATGTTTTGTGTCACCTTCCTCCCATCTCAGCACTCCCAGGGACTCTCTGGAGTCCCGCAAGCAGGACAGTCCCCACCAACGCCTGGAAGCAGCTGGGAAAATCTACATCCTTCCATCGGCTGGAGGACAATCACGGGAATTACCTCGGAGGCCTCGTTCCCACCATCCAGCCCACAGCTGTTCCTGGCCATTTGGAAACCAAACACTTCTGGAGGAAAATAAAAAAGATCTAATCAGTTTTACCCTCTTTTTCCAGTGGGAAGTTTACACCATAATAGAAGGCGAGCCTGCAGGTGGACATGGGGAATGTTTCATGAGTAGTTTAACATATTTATAGGTATTTTTCTTATCCAGAGTCTTGCAATTTTGCCAAATACATAAAAACACAGACAGGTACATTGTGCTCATGGCCACACACGCAGCATCCCAGGTTCTAAGAGAGAAGAACCCCCTAAGCTTTATAAACATTGCTCAGCCAAGGCTCAAGGCTTGTGGATACAGCACAGGAACAGTGTCAGCCCCACGCTGTAGCTAAGGAAAAGCCGGTACAAACGCAGGGAACAGCCTTACTTCAGCCCGAATCAGTGATTCGAGTCCTTGCACAAGATGGATTTCAGCAGAGCTGGACACAGGCTGACAGAGCTGGCTTCCCACCCAGCCATACCATGTTAAGCTGCCAAGAGCAACCCCAAGCTGGTGTTCGATGTGAATCACAGCAGCACCGGGCCCTACCTTTGTCTCCATCTAGTTATTGGCACCATTTTGCTGAGAAAAGCCGCTGGGCGACGCTGCCAGGAGAAGATGAGGCCCCAAAGACACACTGCTGAGTGCAATGCTCTGTGCCTCAGTTTCCCTACTCGTAAGAGCAGAGATGGGAAGCGCTGTACAGGGAGAGAGCTGACAGATGCAGAGAGTGTGGGAAAGCACAGGGAGGTCTCTGGAGCGCCAGGCTTCCTTCGAGGGAAGAGGCTGCCCGGGGCAGGAGGGGAGGGATGGCTGCCAACAGCCCTCACCCCACACGATGCTGCGGCACGCGCTCCTCCTTCCTCACTGGGAAGGTGCTGGGGGGAAACGCTGCGCTGCAGTGCAGGTGGGATGGGGCTGTGCTGGGAGGGGGTCACACAAGGACACTGTGCTGCAGGGTGAGGGGGGGGTCGCTGCTGGAGGACTCGGGTGGGATCGCTCCCGTGTGAGGAGGTGGCCAGGAGCCGTCTCTGCTGCAGGTGGCTGTGAAGGCTGGAAGGCAACTGAGGCATCAAAAAGGAAGCAAAGCCACAGTGAGCGTCTGATTTGGTGACAGCTGGAAAGAAACACATCTGCCCCAGAAAGAGCCAGGGCACAGGGTTGGGGCTACACAGGAACACTGCAGGGAATGGCCTCTTAGGAACCACATCTCCACAACAAATCACTTACCTACAATATCCAGAGTTGGAAGGGACCCATAAGGATCATCGAGTCCAACTCCGACATGGAACAAGAAATACTATGGGCCAGGGTTAGTAGGAAGAGTTTATATCTGAACTGGGAAAACCTGAAAGTTCACTATGGACTGAGAAAGAATAATTAAAGGAACGGATTTTATTCAGCATGTTGCTCTATTCAGTACTCACCCCCTTTTTACTTGAAATGTGCATTTTGTAGCTTTGTATTTTCCAGTTTGGCTGCAAAAAATTCACAGTGCAGCATCCTTTAGAGGACTCTGCCTGCAGGAGCCCAAATGAATCTGATCAACAGGGGAGAGGGAAGAGAGCTTTCCACTGGAAACATCTAGAGGTAATTCTTCAGGACAGCAGGATAGAGGAGTGCTTAACCCAACACTAAAGTCTCTTCTGAGCTGAAAGTTTCAGTCATGCTTTGCTGAGCTGCAAAATCTGGGAAGAAATTACCAAAAAAAAGGGAGCTACCCTAGGAATTTTGCTATTTAACATGCAAAAAAGCCATTCCTAACAAACTTTTAGATAATGGAGCAAAAGCCGTGTCCCTTCTTGCTGTGGATCTGGCTGTCTCTGCTCCTTTCAAAAGCAGGAGATGGTAGAGCTTCCCTTTCCATACTGTATTAATTTCCAGTCGAGCATGGTTGGGCGATTCACAGGACTAAAGCAGGAACAGAGAAAAGCAGCACAGCATTTTTAAAGCTCTCTTCCCTCTCTGCTTTGGCCAGGATTTCAAAAGACTTTGGTACGTTGGGAGTTTAAATCTGGCTTCCTGACCATGCACTGAGCACTCAAGAAACTCAGTTTATGTGTCTAGGAAAAAAATCCAAGCTCCTTTACCTACAAATGTCATGGGAAAGCTACCTGTGGACAGGCTTAGGACAGGGTCCTAAAGGAGCTCTGCTGGAAAAAGGACACAGTACTGGCCTGTGGAGGAGGCAAGAGTAATATAAACAGTTTCTGGTAATTTATTTCAATTTCTTCAGCAGTAGGAACAATCATGGCCAGGAAAATGCATCAACCTAAAGTGCAGGAATATATCCTGATGCTACACCACCCTCTCTTCCATCTCTTGTTCAAGCACGTGCTTGAAATGTGGGACTCCACAGGCCCCAAGAGCAGTGGGAGCAAGGATGGGCTATGTTGGGGACCCAGAAAACAACCCTGGTATAAGCCTCCAGCAGTTTTGGGGAGCAGCAGGACCAGGATGCCTCGACAAACTGGGGAAAGGGAGATCATTAGGGGCTCTGTCTGAGACCCTGCCAAGGAAGGACGGCTCTGCACCATGCTTTGGCTACAACAGTCCCCAGCGGTAGGTCGTACACGAGCGCGTTGCAGAGAATATGGCAAAGAGGCGCTTCCCACCACAGCTGTTAGCAGCATTGCAGCCAGAGGCCTCGCTCGCATGTCTGGACCTGAGCACAGCTCGACTCCCTCCTGCGCGTCCCCCGGAGCCGGTGTTTCCCGCAGAGCCGTCCCACACGCTCGCTGCAGGCAGAGCCACCCAGGGTGGGCAGCACTGCCAGCCTGGCTGGGGCTGGGGGCATGGGCTGGAGCTTTGGGGGGACCCAGAGCCCTGTCACAGCCACTGCTGCCCCCCAGCTGGGTTGCTCGCCCTAAAGTCGCCTCTGACCCCTGCCAGAACCAGTTTCCCACCCAGCATGAAAAGGGGGTCTGTCCCTTCCTCCTCCACAGCATCACTGACCGAGAGCCTGACCGCTAGCACTCACCCGACAGCATCTCCCCAGAGGAGCCGGCTTGCTCCGGAGCGCAGACACACACCGCTTCCCCTTGGAACTGAAGCTACAGCCTCTCCCCTCCTTTTTCGGTGAAAACAGCTTTCACGGGGCCGGCGGTGAAATCTGCACCGCCTCTGGGAAGGGTCCCAAGAGTCGCTCACTTTTCCCCGTGTTTGATTTGCATGCAGGCACCAAGCGATTTCCCCGGGGAGCTTCTCCCAGCAGGCCCAGTTCTGCTTCCACTTAGAGTGAGGTAAACTGGGACTGGCTCCTCCAAATGACTCCACTGGTGCAAATGAGATCAGAATCTGGCACCGCTCATCTTACTCAAAACAAGCATAACTGGAACCAGATAAAACCAGTTCTAGTACATAGTGGCCACCAGGATTATTATTTTTTTTAATTCAGCACACACTGTGTAAGGCCATCACACAGCCAGGGATGGGAGTTGTCTCGGATGCCAATCACACTGGCTGTCGGCTCGCTCGGTCATTCATTACCAAACCTGCTTAATAAAACCAAGCCCTGTCCTACCGAGCGGGGTTGTGCTGGCGGGATCAGGTTCCCAGTGGGAAGGAGAAAGGAGTTTGCAGCTGAAATGCGGATCTTTCAGCCATGGGACAGGATCCTTCCTGCAGTTTCCCTCTCCCTTTACACCCCTTGAAGCCCCAACGGCAGAGATCCAGCTGACTTGAGCACTGCTTTGCCCTCTCTTCATCCCTGCTTTACACCACACCAGCCTTCACAGTTTTGATGGCATAAAACCCAGCATCCATGCTCTTTACCCTTGGCACTGACCGCAGTATCTCCAGTGCCGAAGCACAAACACACGTGGCAATGCAGGGCCAGAGGCTTTTGGGGGTAACCTAACAGCTCACAGCCTGGTTGGTATTTTCAATTGCTACCAGACATGCTGGGGACTGACCCCACGCTTGACATTCATACAACATCTCCTAAAACTGCAGGATCAGGCCTGGTAACCCCAACGAAATCAAACTGTGAGGTGAATGCTGGAATTTTTTCCTCTCTGGACAAGTCGTCCAAGCTCTGTTTCAGAGCAGGAGGAGGCTGAAGCCACTTCTGAAAGCACGGCCCGATCCTGACACCATGGCTAAAGCTCAGCTCCAAAGGACTGCAATCCTGGTCCAGCCCAGCTCCACAGCTCGTACAAAGGAGTGTGGAGCTGCTCCGTTCCCACCATCACTGCTAGGAAAGCCCTGGCCCCCACCGCCCCATGTTGCTCCCTCCCTAAACAGCCCCCTGCAAGAAACAAAGGTCTGGGAAATGCTGCACAGCTCCTGCCAGCGCTAATGGGATGTGCAGAGCACAGGCTGTCCCTCATTCCCACTCCAGGCCTCCCCAAAAGCACAGGTTTATCAGCAGCTCAGGTTTTTAAGAGTCTGATTTGAGCAGTTGAGAAGTTTATCTGCCCTGAGCTGTACCCGACCCGCCGGCACTCTGATCCTGGCTTTATCGCAGCGGATCTCCAAGCCTGGGTGACGACAGCAGAGGAGTTTTTTATTTTCCAGCAGACTTTAAAAAAAAAAAAAAGGAAAAAAGAGAGCAGGAGCAAGGCTCTAGGACAGAGCAATTTCCCGGCTCTGCCTGCCCTGCGGTCACTGCAGCTTGGACACGGGAGCCGGCAGAGGTATTGCTAATACTTTAATGGGAACAGCACAGGGCTAGGGCAGGAATAACCATCCAGGAGTTTACTCGGCTTCTCGGGCAGGTTTCCTGTGACCATACCAGTTTAACACCACCTCAGCAATGCCAACAACACGCCACAAGCAAAGTTACTCCAATACGAGCAGGTCTTCAAGGCTACTCTAAAAGCAGTGTGGCTTGGGGCCCAATCCTGCCCTTCCTGGGCAACCAAAACTCCCTCCAGCTTGACTGTTTTTTCCTCGCTCCGGAAAGACGGCCGGGCACTCGGGAAAGACTTTGCTCATTCACCCTCTTTACAAGACCGCAAACTCCCCAAGCTGGAATTCAGCACAGAGAGGTCAAGCCAAGAGCCCGGATTCTTCTCTGAGCTGTTTGCAAACACTTGGGATTTTTATACTAAAGGCAAATTCCATTTCCCATCCCGCGGTTTGCAAATTTGAGGCAAGCTGCCTTTTCCGAGATGGGAAGGCTGCCTTCAAACAGCCAAAGTGCCTCTTGTGTACAGCTGATTTTGGGCTGGTTGGACATGGCAAAGGGGATGTTAAGTTCTTAGGCTAAAAATACAAAGGGAAATTTGGGCCTCACCGTATCATTAGGATCTTTCCCAGTCCTTTCAGTTGGGAGCAGATTTAAAAACAACCCCAAAGCCAAACCTGCATGGTGAAGCTGTGGTGCCCTGATCCCACAAACATTTCACAGGGCCTGAGTTTTGAATTTGATGGGGTTAATCCTACGCCTAAAAGTTGAGATTGAGGAACAGAGGGTAAGTTTCTAAAGGGACAGTGCCCTCGTAAGGAAAATGTTAGTAGGCAAGTTAAGGCATAAGGGATCGTCTGGATCAGCTTTAACGCAGCCTGAAAATGAGCTGAAGCATGTTCAGTCCCCAGAATATCTCCCAGAGAGAAAGAGAAATCCCCACTGTGAGTAAAACGCAGAGATCACTGTACAGAACAAATAAGGATCGGCACAAATGCTTAGACAAACTGAAATACTATGTTCCAACTCAAGGAGCAGGTAGAGACATATCGGATATGAGCCTTTGTAACGTTACAGTGAGCACAAAAAATACGTGCAGGGTACAAGGATGTAAATTCACCCCCAGTGCAAAGTTTTTCAAGTAACAAAAGTTTACTGCGCTGCCAGCCGGAAAATGTCCTGCTTTTAGATACCCAACAACTACTCCTCGTCCTCTGGCCTTGAGGTTAATCGATACACTGAGCTTTCCTGTCCTTCCCTCCACAGTTTTGTTCAAAACCCGAAATAGATGGGAAAGACTCTGTACCACAGATGTGCAACCGACCCGGCGCGGCTCCCCAGATCCTATTCTTTTATATTATTTGAGCTAAAGGGTTAGTGGAAATACTTTAACGATTGCACAGCAGATCTCCCGAAGTCTGCCTCATCTGCAACTGATTTCTGCCCGTGGCAATATTCTCATCCTCCCGGCCATCAATCACCCGGGGGGGGCAGGCGGGTAGGAGCAGGAGGGGGGAATAGAAAGGAAAAAGAGGCGGAAAATCTGGTGCTGATCAGCGGCGGAGAAAAAAGAGCAGCAGGTCCGCTCCGTTTTGGCGCTGGGGTAGGGGAAAAGTGGGGGGTACACACACAAAGCCAAGGGGTACTCACCACCCAGGAGACGGCGGGTACATCCCATGGGGTCCGGGGCCGCGGCGGGCGGTTACAGCCCCGCGGTGCCCGGCGGCTGCCGCATCCTCGGCGCCGCGGCC
>VZTU01004372.1:145145-246366 GCA_013400835.1 Zapornia atra | reverse complement strand
GGGGGAAGCGAAAGGAGGGGAAAGGAGGGAGAGAAGGAGGGACGGGGGAGGGAGGGGAGCGCCGGCTGCAGCGCCTGCCCGCCCCGCCGGGGCTCCGCCGGTTTATGGGGCGGTGCGGAGAGCCCCGAGCAGCCCCCGCCGCCCGCGTACGGCCGGAGAGAAGCGGTGGAGCGTGGAGAGCCCCGCGGAGCCTGGGGGGGAGGGATTGGGGGCGGGGGCAGAGTCCCAAACACCCCCGGCCCGGCACGGAGCTCACATCGGTGGGTCCCGGCCGAGTGCTGAACGTGACCGGGGTGAGCCCGCGGGTAACAGCAAAGCCGAGGCCGAAGGTGACTTCCCGGCCTTGCTCCTGCAGTGACAAAGTGTGGCTTTAGCTCTCCGAGCACCCACAGCTCCCCTTTAAGCATAATACTTGGTAGGGAGTGCTGGGGGTAGTCCCATCTGCCGTGAAGGCTTTGGGAAAGCTCTCCCACACCAGAGAGGATGCTTTTCCTATTCTTCTATTTTCCCTTCCTCCTTCTCTTCTCTTTCTCTCTCCCTTTCCCATTAAAAGCCTAACAGCCTGACACAATCCCAGTGAAACCCCATTCATCGCTCCCTTTCAGTTAGGATAATTGACAGAGACCGGAAAGGCTCTGTTCCTGCACACAATTAAGGCCTCCACATTAAACACTGGCACAGCACCACCCAAATCCAAAGATACCTGCAAGGCTCAGATGGGCTCTGCTGGCTCCTGTTTGGGTGAAGATTTGCATAGAGATGAGAGAAGGAGGAAGAGGAGATGGTAAGAAAGCAACAAGGCTGAGAGAAGTGTTGGTTGTGCCCTGGCAGTCCTGGGGAGAAGCGAGGAAAGCGAGCTTTGGGGCTGGGTGTTAGCAGGAGGAGGCTGGAGGCTGCCAGCCAAAGAATGGTTTCCCACTGCTTGGTTGCTTCCAGCTCCAGGACAATAGGATTTTGTAAATAGGATGGCAAAAACCTGCTTCCATCATCACTTTCTTATCCTCCCAGATACAACCTACCCTGCCCTAAACTGTACCGGGCCAACAACAGACAAAGGAGCAGCCTCTTTCAGCACGACCGCATACCCCATCAGGAGCCAAAATGTGATCTCCCAGTGTTTCCACCCACTGCTGAACTTGGGCTTATAACTGATCTCTCCCTGCTCCTCGTGGCCTGCATGGCCAGTGGTGAGCTCCTGCTATTCTAGTCTGAATGAAATAAAGAGTGAAGAGGAGACATCAGAGGCTTGGCAGTGAGCTCTCAGGTCTGTGGGTAAAAGACAAAAAGTAAGATGCAGATGCAATGAGAAGCGGCAGGTCATGGGCATAAAGGTCAAATTCAGCCAAGTGTATCAGGCCCATGGTTCGGTATTTTGATGTGTTTTGTGGGATCCTTGGCACTGAGGTGTGGGTACTGGGAGCGGAGCGCCAGGCTGCATGCAGCGATGCGAGCCAGAGTGCAGTTCATTCACTGCTTCCCACTATTCAGTCGTGTCCCAGGTCCATAAACAGCCAAGCAGCAGAAAAGGAAAACACAGCAATCTGTAAATCTGGAGGTGGGCAGGCACAAGGAGCAGAGTTCAGGTTTTGTGGTGTCAGAAGGAACAGGCAGAGGTGCTGTGTGACAGGGCAGGCTGGCCGGAGGATGAAAGAAGCTGCTGAGAGGCTGTCAAAGCCCTGGCCAACACTTTTCCCCTTCCTCTCTGTCAATGCAATATCACAGCCAGAACAAGGAGTGAAGACCTGATGCCTGCAGATGTCATTTGGACACACACTGGCTCAGACACGGGCTAGAAGCAGCCGCTCCACAGCTGTGAGCAGAGGGAGGAAGAGCAGGGAGGCAACACTGGCAGGAAAGGAGCCACCCCTACTAGCCAGGCCCCTTGCCCCTGGCTGGGGTCACCGGCTTCAGCAGTACTTTCAGGTTCTTGCTCCACCCCCTCGTTTGTGGCTCTGGGGAGCTTGCTGCCTGCCCCTAAAACACCCATGCCAAACCACACCGAGCGGTGCGACACATGGGTTAATACGACACAACTCACCTCCTAACAACAGCCCATTTCACCAGCCTCTTGAAAACACAGGTAACCTTGCTCAAAATGTCCATACACCCACCCACAGCTCTTCCCCCTCAGCCCTCTCCCCTGCTGCAGGATCACCAAGGCTTTCATGCACTCAGGCACAGCAGAAACCTGCTCTCTGGTCTCCAGGAGCTTCCCTCCCTCACCCGCTGTTGCTGTTTTGGGCCTGCTGACAAACACCCACAGTGCCAGGGGCTCCCCGCTTGTTGGGACAGGACTGGGAACTGTGGGCGTGAGAATTAGAAGGGTGTATTTGTAAGTTAAAAATAAAACTATTCCTTTTATTTGTGTCTTAACGCAGATTCCAAGGCTCCCTGCCCATAGCTGGATGCTAGAAAACACATGTGGGGAAAGGCAGCTGAGAAAGGAAAGCGAGCAAGAGTGTATCTGTGAAGAGCTGCAGGGAGCAACGAGAGGGTAACTGGTCTCCAGCATCCCCACAGCATCTCTCACCCAGCAACTGGTGTTTCATTCACCAACCCCAAGACACACCACACAGGGTTCAAAGAAACACTCTCAAAAGCTAAACTCCCTGGCATGACCCAGGAGGGACTTGGGAGCCTGATGCCCGGCTCTGCCATGGGCTGCCCTGCCCCATCTCCTGTCAGTCAACTCACTTCGTCTCTCTGCATCTGGTTTGCGAAAGGCTACGGGATTGCAGCTCTGAGAATAAAGACAGCTCTTTATCAGCTCCCTTCTCTCACCCAACTGTCACCTGCTGAACTCCCACTTCTTGGTCCCTAAATAAGCCCTAAGAAATCTCCAAGGTAACAGCTTTACACTGCGGTGCATAAGGGCACACTATGGCTGGGGTGAAGGGAGCAGAACTCATGCCCGGAGATGGAGGAAAAAGCTTTACTACTAAGAAAGCTGTGGGGTCACTTCCCATCACCATCTCAGGGAGATAAAGGGAGGGGACAGCGGTGGCAGGGACAGTGGTGGCAAGCAGGCTGCAAGGAATGCCTTTGCCCATCACTGCTGGCATGTGACTCCCACATTGGTGCAGTTCCTACACCCAAGAGCAAAGATGCTCTTGCTCCTTATGACTACCATTCCTGGGTTTTAAGATTCCCCAAAAGCACATGGGGACAACAGCACTTCCCTGCTTGTTCAGACCACTACCAGCTCAATCCACCCTCAGCTTCGTAACACAGAGGTAAGGATAAGGTTCAGCCACGGAAGGAATTTGAACCAGTAACCTCCAGCAGGCTTTAGGATAACTGATTTGAGCTCTGTGCTGGATCCCTTTGTGTAGGCAAAGCAGAAAGGCACAAGTCCTAGCGATAGTTTGGCTAGCTGGCATGAACTGCAAAGTCCAACTTGCCTGGCCATGCGTAGCAAGTGAGATTTAGGGACAGACCTGGCTGGCAGGGACTGCGCTCGGTAGTAAAGGCAAAGGATTTATCATAGAGCTCATTAGAAAACATCTGGGCTCAGCAAATGACCTGGAATGCGACTCAGCAGCGGGGCGCTCCTCTCTTCCCCAGTCCCGAGAATGTGAGCTCCCGCAGGGTAAGACTCGAGCCAGCTGTTTCCTCTAATACCATCAGCCTTCCCTTCCACAGGGGTCCAAATGCTCAGCGAGCAGGAGAGAAGGAGAAAGTCCTGTTCCCTTCCCTTGGTGACTGGGTTTAGTGGTTTCTCTGTAGTGTCGTGCCAATGCATTTTGAGGCCCTGGGGCAGCAGTAAAAAAAAATGTACCCCTCCCATCTCTGAGCAAGTCCAAGTGTGTTTAATCGCTTTATTTTCCACCTTGCCCAATCGCTCTCCACTCCCAGGCACTCCAGGCCCCTTCGGCCCTCCCTCCCTTCCTCCCTCCCTTCCCCAGCAACTCAGGTCATGCAAAATCCTTCTCCTACTCAGTTCATGTCTGCAGGGGCAGTTTCTATCAGGGAGGGCTGGGGAGAAGCTGCTGGCTTTCCTTTGCAGGTGCCCTCTTCCCTATGAGTTCAAACAGCTTTTTTTCCTTTCTACTTGAAGTACACCGCTTTCCTCTGACTCCATTACAACCAGCTAAATCCCCTCTGATAACCATCTTATTTTCTGCTGCACAACTTCCCCCTGCTGCAATCGCTCAGAACCTCTTATTATATTAATGATGTTTCTTGCAGCGCTGCCTGAAGTCCCCAGCCAAGCTCAGAGCCTTGTCACAATAGGTGCTTGTGTCTTTAGAGACAGTTCTGGCACTGAAGCACCTAAAAACTGTCAACCCAGTGATACAAGCTTAGAGCACACACATGTGTGCAGGGAACATTTTGCACATTACCGAAAGGAAACCAGCACCCGCCTGAAGCGGGGTGACTCAGCCCGGAGCAATACTGCACTGCTGTTGCATAGGAAGAGGCTCCTGCACAAACTTTCTGGCTTTAAAGAGAAGCACCCAAAATCAGAAGTCTCAAAGCGACTGTTTCTGAAGTGGCATCAGCGTTTTTTAACTTAGGGTAACAGAAGAAAGAATGTGTTATTCCCTGACAGATTAAACTCCTCTGCTTCCACTCCCCCCTCCTTGCAGAAGACAGATGCAAATATAATCCGTAAGGTGATAATATGATTTTCATATTTTAGAGGGTGTGGTTCATAGAATCAGAGAAATGTGGGATCCTGAGAAATCTGCTTTCATTGCCTCCCTCTCCTCCTGCCCTGAAGCAGGACTGTGATTTTTGAGATACTATTGCAGCTGATGAGGAACTGAATTAAACTGGTCAGGAGTTGTAGCTCATCCCTGCTTTCTTCAATGTGCTGAGACATCTGTGCTAACACTGGACCAATTCTTGGTCATTTTGGTTTTAATTTTGATACCAAGGACTTCCTCACTGGCTTCTCCAACATATGATAAGAATTCACCTTGAAGCCTCGGTTAAATAATCACCAGCTCATCCTGCCTCAGAGGAGTCACAGTGACCTTCTCTCTCTGCCAGCCTACCTCTATTTATACCTAATATGGACATAAAATCCACAACTCAGCAGATAGTAAACTAGAGCCTCCCACAAGCATGTCACCTACTAGGATGCTCTCAAAGATTTAAGGGAATTACTTCTCAGGCCTCAAAAGAACCCCATAAATTCCCTTTCTCTGTTCTGTGTGACACGGTGCAGACAGCAGGACTCTGTGACTTTCCCATACAGCCCTTCCAGAACACCTCCGGTCCCAGCCCACAAACACTCCCACGTTCCAGGCTTCCACCCATCATTCAAAGATTTATTTATTGACATATAAAATATCCCAACTCTCAACAGATTATCTATGAAACCATGTAAACTTCAGAGAGAATTAAACAAAAACCAGGCCCGGTGCCCGGAAAAAGGAGAGGGGGGAAGCACACATCAGCCATTCCCTCAAACAAAACCAAGGAAAACAATCCAGAAGGGAGGAGCTGGAAGAACAAAGCAGCAGCGATCCGCACGGAAAGAGGTTGTCTTACATCTGAGAACCACATCTTCAGGGAGTGTCTAACAAACAGGGGCCTTGAGCTAAAAAATTCTGTGTTTAGTTCATTCCAGATTAAGCCATGGGACAGAGGGCAGGAGCACTCCAGGCAACCTTTATAGTTGAAGAGAATTTATGGCCAACAAGAACAGTTGGACCATCTGATATGAATCCATGTGTGTTCCAGGTCATTTTGTTTCACCCAGTCACTCCCAGGTGGAACACAGAAACTTGCATTTAAGACATCATGAGTTGGAAAACCCAGATATTCCTCTCCTAGTTTATCCCAGTCTCTCTGCTTATAACCCAGTGCCTCACCGCTCCTCTGTGTGAGTCAAGCATTGGCCTCCAGCCATTGTCAAACATCAAGCATTATGCCAGCTCCTGAGGGAGACATGGCATCCACAGACCCCAGAGCACCACTGTTTTAGAAATCAGACATGGGGCCATCAGGACATGAAACAATTTTTTTCCTGTGGCCATAGTCAACCTTTGAACCTAGAGAGAAGCTGCTAAAGAGTGAGATTGCCCAGCCTGGGCAGTTACCTTCAGCCTGCAGCTCTTCTCCTCTTACTACATTGGTAAGTACAGCCCTTTCTCCCTTATTGCACAGTGTCCTGGAGCAGAGGCGCAGGAGTCTGGTGACAGACAAGCAGGTGACTGGAAGAAATGAAAGTGTGGGTAAGAAAGTATAGAACCACTCCCCTTCCACAGCACAGCTTTACCTTGTTTGAAATGCTCTCCTTCCACAGCACACCGTTATCTTGTCCTTCCACAATCTTCAAAGAGCAGAAGTTGAAGTATTTCGTGACCTGTGGAACACAATTCAATCCAGCACCGATGGATAATCAACTGTGCATCCCCAAATATATGCTAGCTGCATTATACAGAGCTGAATTTTACCTGGGAGTGAAGTAGGTCTTAAAGCCATGACCAAGCAGAGCATCACTATTTCCATTTTACAAGGGAGAAACCTGAGGAGGTCTATCACCACTGGATTCCTGAATCCTCAGGGAATGCATGGTTCACGGGGCTAGTAATGGCTTTGGGGTAAGCTGTTAGTCACTACTAATAACTTCAAGTGGAGGAAGAATACCCACTGAAGCTCCTAAAAAGAAACACACCCCTTCATGCAGCAGATTTATAAACTGAATTTGAACTAAGTGCACAATCTTTTCTAGGAAGGGGCGTACACTCTTAATCTGGAGCTACTAGTGAAGACTATAGATGAGGAGTGATTTTTTTAGTCACCAGCAACTTTCTCAGCACCTCTGTAAGTGACAGGAGCTGGGTATCCACCACCATGAGGAACATCCAGGTCTGAACAGCCAGCAGTGCTATACAGCAAAGTGCTGACAGTCAGAAGTCACATGAGAAACAGCGATCCACAGCTGAATTTCCATAAACTATGTTCCCATTTAGTTTCAATCTCAGTTAAGCTTTTCACTGTGGGTGGGCTGTAGGCTGGACTCTCAGAGCAGTGAAGAGATAGTATGCATTGCATACAGCTGCCTATTGAAGCTGGTCTGGCAACATTTGCACTTGTCCCTTTTAAAAAGGCAGGGATGGGAGGCAAGGAAAAGGTTAATTTATTTCTTACTGTTGAGAGATGTGTGTTGCGGGGGGAGAAGTAACAAACCCCAGCCAGCTCAGAGCAAAAGGAAGGGTCACAGCAAGGCCTGGTTGGTTCAGAGCACTGCTGCAAAATGTGGGTTTCCTAACAGGTTACTGCTAGTTGCACCCCACCTCTGCCGTTAGCGTCTCCCAAGCCCAAGAGCTATACTTCCTGGAAGATCACTACCACAGTCTAATCACTAAACAACCAGTCTCCTTTAGTCCCCCCCGGCGCCCATCTACCTGCATTTGCAAACAAGCACCTCTGTGATTTATTTGCATCACTCCAGAAGCTCAAAGGGAACCCAATAAAAATATCTGGAAAACCAATTCCTTCCCTTTTGGAGAATCATCCATGTGAACCCTGTGGAAGAGTTGAGTTATGCCACGGCTGCTGTATTTCCACTACTGGAATGATGTTGACTCCTTTATATCCTCCCTCTATCTCAACCTGTTATCAAAGTTTATATTTAAGGTGGATTTACTGAGGCAGCGATTACTTTCTGGCTTCATGCTTATGTTATACCTAACAGAGCAGTATTGTATTCCATACAGGACATAGATCCCAGTATTCTCCCCTTATTGGATTCCCATTTACACCACAGTCAGTGCTGAGGGTCCCAGTGTTTTACTCCACTAGTGATTCTATAAGCAATCATTTGCTGGACCATAAAAGAGGATTCCTAACTTGCCTGAGATTTGCCATTAAGAATTCGGAGCCATGTGAGGATAGCAAGTGGTTGAAGAACATACCCTTCTGGATGTCCCAGACTATGAAGTGGGCAGCCTTCCCCTGAGACTCCACAACCTGCCAAGTAAAAGATCAGTCAGAAAGGACGGCTGATCGAGTCAATGGCTCAGGGCTCAGAGTCCCAGCTGCATGCCACATTCCCTCTAAGACTTATCGCTGACCTTGGCTACAGCTTCTCCCATCCTTAAAATGGGAATTATAAACCTTTCTACCTCCCTTAATCCCATCTGTTTAGTTTGTAAATTCTCCAGGGCAGAGACTGGGTTTTATTTGTGTGTACAGCACTGCATACAGCAAGGTCCTGATCTTGGCCAAGGCTCCTAGGCATGATTGAAATACAAAGAAATGACGGTATCTTGATCAAACATGAGCTCAGATAAACAACAGAAAAGCAGCTTGATATTTTTTTTCCCTGCAGTCTCTGCTTTTCCATGACTTGTTTATTCATCTCAAAGCCTCAGCAGACATCTAATCAACCCGTTAAGAGTCAGATTTGTGGCCAGTCAAGCACTTAGGGAGTTGTTAAATGTTCAAAACCAGTTGTTTTCAGCAAACAGCTTCTTTCCCCTCCTGCCCCCTTCTCCTAGATAGCAGTATGGTTTCTTTACTCGCCGTATTCTCACCATTTTCCTATTAAAAACAGCACAGTAACTTCTCCACTAAAAGGTTGCATTAAGTTTTGGGTACAGACACCTGCCTTTTTAGGCCTATCTTGTTTGCACTTTTTGGTACCAATCCAAATCACGCTACAGTTAAGACGAAGCAATGATTTCAGCAGGCTTAAGAATGAAGGAAAAATGTGATCGTTTCCAGATGAGTGTATTATACTAAATTTAACATGCCTTTTGGTCCTTCCAATTTCCACTTTTCCCCCTTCCATTTATGTAATTAGAAATCAAGCAGCAGGAAACTGTTCCTATTCCAACCTCAGCTGGGAACAGTATGGTCCCGTTCCCATAGAGGGAAACAGGAGACTTGTCCTTCCAAGGAGGTATTTTGCACAGCTTACATGGACAGGTTCAAAGATAGGTTTCGAATAATACAACTTTAATTAAACCAAAACAATTACAGGCCAATTATGTGCTAGTTATATATGTGCATATATATATCTCTCTCAACACAAACAAGAAGCAGCAAGGCAGCTGTGAAAAACAAAGTCCTTACCTCATTTAAAGAGCACAAATAAAATGTACATCCCACTTTTTAGAGTAAAATTGTGCAATTTTTCCACACACCCCCTAGTAAATTTTGCATTCAACATCTGTTCTGATTATTCACGCTCTAGCAATAACTGTCACATGGGGAAAGAGTATCGACAAGGTACCCTCTGAGTTCCAGGTCACAGTAGATTGTATTAAGTGAGAATTAACTCTGGGAAATCATATTTGAACTAAAGCAGAGCAAACAGAACCCATTATCACAGCCCAAGTGACACAGCATCAGCTAAAGCTTTTTCTACATATTGACATTTGTTATATTCAGTGTTCAACCACTTTTGCTTCTCCTTTCTTACCCAGGGTGATGCTCTTCTCTCCAGCTGAGCCCACTAACTTACCAGACTGCTAGCATGGCAGTGCACACATACCTCAATGAAACACTTCCCAAACCACAGAGTGGCTATGGTTCCAAAGTACCTAGTTCAAATTAAAAATTGAGGCCAGATAAAATGATTCAAAATCAGGAAGAAAGAAGGAGATCCTGTTTCCAATAAACTGTTTTGACCTGACTGATGAATGCAGTCCAGCAAGGGAGAAGGTGGAAAAACAGGGACATGCTCAAGCAATGGTCCTGCATGGTATCATGCTTTGACAGTCTTTAATGCTGCTCTGGCATTAAAGCTATTTTATTTCACAAGTCCATTGCTCTAGGCGAGCTCTTCCACGTCTGTTGGCTCTGGGCACAGCTCAACATGTTTCTTCAGCGCATGGGATCCACATACAGGTGCCCAGGACAGGGTGGGGGGATGTGCAAGACTGCTGCCACAGCACTTACCATTGCTCTGCAAGACATGGAGCTCCTCAAGCTCTCTGAACTCAGCAGACTGCCCTCAGTCCATCCCCTTCCTTTTCTGGCACGGTTTAAAAACAAATATTGTGCAACTTGTTTTCCATTGTGTTTTCCTTTCTGGAGAGGAATTTTTTTGTCACTCTTCCATCTGCCAGCGCTCACCATGCAGCAAAACAGGCTTTTGATAAAGAAAAGCTCCATGTCAATCTAGATCATTCCCTTTCTGTCTCAGGAGACATGCACACACATCTTGTGTTACGTGGACAGCATGCAGCAAGCATGGAGAAAGAGAAGAGGTCCTTGAGAGCCATCTCAGGAGCTAGAAAATCAAGGCTGAGTGAAGAAGCAGCAAAGACAACCTCTTGAGTCAGAAGAGCAGCAGATAACATGCCAACAAGTAATTACAAGGACTAAGGTAAACGTAAAATAGAAGGGAGTACTTGGATCAGTGGCTTGCCAAGGTAATAAAAAGCTTTAAGTATTCATGACCCGTTCCCAGACACCAAAACCTCTATCTTCTCCCACAAAAGAGGGATGAAAAAACAATCAACCTAAAAGGTAAGCTCACAGGCAGATGGCATGTGCATCTGCTTAATTCACCCACTCTGCTGAGGAAGTTTCAAACCTGGGTCACCCTGTAATTCAAACTGCAAGAGCCAGCACTGCCTTGGCATCAGTCACCCAGTTGGGATTTGCCCTTTTGGATTCTGCTGCTTTGGAGAAGACCAAATTCCACTTTTACAGGGCAACTGTACAAACATGACTTAGGAGTATTTATATTCCTCTCCAAACACTGGGACAAGCAGCAGGGGTCTAGTGGGTGATTTATGAGGTGGGAATGCTTCTTTGAACTCTGTCTTAGATGGGGGTCGCCTTTCAAGAGTGGAGAGGAACATACGGTGGCTGTCTTTTCTGAAGAGCTCTCACAGTGGCTTTTACCCAGGTGGTCACAGCTGCTAGGTACTCAAAATGAAGTCCTCTCCTTCCAGTCCCTCTCACCCACACACAAAGTCAACACACCAGAGAAGACCATTTTTTCCATTATTTATTTCCCAGAAGAGCTCTTCCTTGCACTTTCCAGACATGATACAAAACAAGCAACAGAACCTTGTTTCATGTACAGAAACAGTTTGTTGGAGTATAAAGAGTTACTGGTGATCGTTACTGAAGAATGTTGGCTTATTCCAGGGGCACTTCACTATTCCTGAGGAATAATCGTTGATTTCTCTTTCCTTCCCACTGGGATAGTCTTAGTCGTTAGTCACTGTTCCTGTAAAGCAAGAAGGCTTATATTATTAAAAAGCCATTTGGGTTCCTTACATGGAAGGTGCTGCAGGATGTAAAGCAAGCCACTTTGCTTTTTAACATTTCCAGAAGGTAGGCTAACATGTTCATCCTTTGCTAGGTTGAGAGAGCTGAGCATGGAGAAGTTAAGCAGCTATTTTCACAGCAGAAGCATGCCCTGTTTTCAATGCATACAAGGCTCCATTCTGATAAAGAGGGTACTTCAAAAATAACCCTCAACGTTACTGTTCAAGTTAAGTGTTCAGAGATTGAATAGAAATCAGGCAGAAAGCAAAGCCACGAAGGGCAGGAGGAAAGGCTCCGTTGCCAAACTTCTTGTATTGTTGCATATCAGTATAATCCATACTGCAATCAAAGTGCAGGGCTGTGTATGTTTTGGGGTGATAAATAATACAGGTTAAATAACCTGAAAAAGATGATACTTTCCATTTTGCAAGGAAACCTTAGGCCACATAGTTCTCAGCCATACCATTTTAAGCCTTGAAATGCTTGCTAGATGTTGATTTTAAATTCAGCTGAAGTCACAGTGACATCCACTTGATCAAATTACTTTAAAAGCCCTCAGAATCTTACGACCACAAATGAGAACAACTCTGCATTTTAAGTAGTTTCTTGCCCTAAAGAATGGTTCTTGCACTGGAGTTAGTGTTTCATGAGCAACTTACTAACTCAAAGGAGAGGCAGCGTGATGATCCAAGTTACAGCTAGAGCAGCTGCAAAGTTGCTTTGCAATCTCCTGATTATTTGGTACCATGAGGGTTCTCTGTCCTCACTCGTTCTCACTCAGGACTCAGAATTAAGAACTTGATCCTGAAGAATCAAGAATCCAGACTGGATAAAGCCCTGAGTAACTTGGTCTGACCTCATAGCTGACCCTGGCTTGAGGTCAGACTAGATGACCCCCTTGACATCCTTTCCAACTTGAGTTATCCTCTGATCCTAGGAACTTGACAGGTTTGGAAAACTAGAAATAATTTTGTTCAAGCTAATCCATGTTACATTTCTCTCTCTCAATAAAGCTGATTTTCTCACAGAATTTCACCTTTTGACAAGTTAGCATTTGAACAGAAACTCAGTTTTGTAAAGGAAGTCCTACAGAGTTTAGTTACAACAGTATTTTCTAGGAAAAAAACAGATGAGTGATAATGCAACAATATTTTCCATGCTCCTAACCAACAGAAATGAAATAATTTTGCTGTAATAACCCTGGAGCCATTATCCATGACACGACATTTTGGAGAGAATTAATGGCATTAACCATTAGATGGCTTCATCTGCATCTTCCCTCTCTGAGCATGTTCAGCCTCTTTGTGCCAGAGAAAGCTAGTGGAGACAGTGCACTGGAAACTATTTGTCTAGTCTTGTGCCATGCAGGCAGCTGCGCTTCTTCTATGAAGTGTCCTTTCAATTACCTCATGCTCTGAAGGACCACCCTTGCTCCAGAGAACAGATTAGTCCTTAATCCAAACAAAATCCCTTACTAGGCTGACCTGAAAGTCAGTTTTCCGTTGCCCAACATCCCTAGTTACAAGCATCCTTGGGTGAATAATTCCCTCAGTACATGTGAGCAGGGCATTTACCATTCACATGAAGCCACAGACGTGCCACTCCAGTTTGTTTCAGAAGACATAAACTGGAGGAATGCCCTCAGGATGGTGTGGAACACTAACACAGATCTGGCCAGAAGAGTCTTGCAGAGACTTTTGGTTCTGGGCAGCATTGTACCAGCAGCATCCAAGTCACAGTTTCTCTATATTGCCATTCAAAATATTTTATGCTGAAGAAGTTGCTCAGGAATCTTGTTGTTTCCTTTCTTTACAGGCAGCTGAAGACAGTATTTGTGAACAGACCTGTCTGGTTCAGAGCTGCAGAAGGCTCATGAAAGCTCATCTGTCAGTAGCTCTACGGAGGACTGGACTCAACTTTCAGCTCTAGATGCATCAGGGAAAAGCCTAGAAACACCTTCAGTCCTCCCTCAATAGGCAGACAAGTGATAGAGGGGCAATCTTTGCATTCTCTGTACTTGCCATGAAGAGCTCCTGGCAGAACATTGTACCTAAGTACTTTCTGAAGTGTTAACATAGCTGTATGTCCCGCTGATTGACTCTCTACTGTATCAGCAAAATGCTTTTCTCAGTATATGCCTTTGTGGATCCAAAATATGCACAAACACACCTTTTTCTATCAGATGCCAAAATGACAAATTACTGTAAGAACAGCCCCAACTTTTACATGTGAAGAAATAAAGAACATATTAATGGGGTGAGTTTGTGGACTTAGTGCACTGTAGGCAGTTTGTGAACACAGACAAATGGTTCCTGCTAATTTATCTGTTTTTAAATCTTTTCTCTCAGCATGGTCAACAATAGTCCTGAAATTATTTAAATTTTCCTCTTCAATATTTAAAGTGCACAATTTGTTGAGATTAATTATTACTATTGGACCCAACGAGCCACAAAACGTATGAGTGATTGGTGTGTTAATGCTGAAAAAACCCACCCCAAAAAGAAACTCCAAACCCACAGATGATCAGAGATCTGCTTTCAGAGGCAGATCTACCTGACACACCTGATGTGACTTTCAGTTTCTTCCTAGTAAATCTCTTTCAAAGTCTGAAGACAGCAGCTTACCTTAGTTTAGTTTTTCTAGCATGTATTTTTATTCTGTGTGTTCTCAGGTCATAGGAAAACCTACCTGCAGGATCTGCTAAGCTAACTGTGTGTGTTCAGTCTCTTAAGTTTACTGCTGAACAAACCAGACACTAAAAATTTCTAAAGAGCAGGAGACAGACTCGCTCCCACTTCAGCAACCCAGATTTCTTCCTACTAGTGTTCTCTAGGGGAAGGCTGAGCAGCATCCATTTAAACTGTGTCTAGATGCACCATTTAATAATGCTTACTTATTGTCTGGGTTTGGGTTTACCCCAAGGGTTACCCATCAATAGCAACTAGTATTGATACTTACTTTTACAAATTTTCCATGGAGAAGATATGGAGACTGGAAGTCGTGTTGACAATTGGAATAAGCCATTCCTAACCCCATCCCTGACCCAAAAGCGATAGGCCACGTCTTTCCTGTGGGGGGAAAGGCAAGCAGAAAGGAGAAGTTAAAGTCCAGAAAAGCTATTCATTTCACATGACATTGTTAAAACAAGCACCAAGAAAGAATAAATTACTGGAAGATGCCTATTAGGCATTTTCAAGTCCTACATGTACTAAAATCAGCTAAAAAACAGACCACTTCAGAACAAGAGTAACAGTGAGTAAGACATTGTGTTTGGAATGTAATGGAGAGAAATCTCTGAATTCAAGATACCACTGAAAATTATTCTGTTACTAAAGCCTAACTAAAAAAGAGTTCAGATCACTTTTAAAACCCTGGCAAGACTGGCATAAACTGATGTCTAGACACATGGCTCCAGTAATTTGGCTCAGGGTTTCCTGCAATTCCAAAATTTGAGCCAAGCACAGTAGGAGTTTAGAGAGATGAAGCATATAACAACCTTGTTACACAACAGTTAAAAGTTCAGGTAACTGGAAAGGGCAAGACCAATAATAAAATAATTGGTCTAACATGCTGATTAAGTTTTCCATGCCTCAAAGATTTCTTAGTTTGAAACTGCACTTACAACAGACAGAAATAAGGAAACCAGGCAGTTTGGATTGCTGTGGTGTACTTACTTTTGAAGAAGATGACTGAGAAAACAATTCCTAATCCAAACCCAGCACCTGTAGGAAGAAACACAGCGAGTGAGGACAAAGACAATGAAGAATAATGGGTAATTATTTAGTTATTTAAAGCAATTCTTTGTTCCAACTCAGAATATCAGACTATGTCTTATTTCAGCACACTCAAATAGCAATTCTGAAAAAAAAAATTAATTCTTGTTTTCTTAAGTAATTGTAAGCAGCTAATTCAGGTTAGAATCAAAATGTATACAAGTACATCATCAGATTTGGGAAGCAAACCAGGCTTTCATCCCAGGGAAAGTTACTGAATTTATGTCACCATCTACAACGTGGAATTAAGATTTATTTGGCTCACTGTCAGCAAATGAGAAACACTTAAATGAAAACTTATTGTGTCCTTGAGCTTTAGATTTTGCAGATGAATATCTTATTGTATTTCATTTATCTCACTACTTTAACTACTTCAATGTGTGTCCTGAGGGCAGCAAAACTTTGATGCTTTGTGTTACCCTATACCTTGCAAAAGAAAGCTCCAGGCTGCTTATCTTTCACATTCACAACATTCATTATGGAGCATATTTAAACACCTTAGGAACGAATGACTTTTCACATCCTTATACTATATATAGAATTAACTGCAGCAGTTGGAAAAAAAATATAAAAGAATCCAGCACCATTAAACTCAGCTGGGATATTTGAAAATAATTTTTGCTTTCCTTGGAAGGTAAGCTTAAGATTTTTTGCAAGAAGTCAGTCTGCAAAACTCCTCTCAACTCAATATAACAGCAGAACCTTTGAGCTCAGTGGGTAAATTCTACATTTAATTATATGCACTCAATGCAAGAATTTTAGATAAGGCACGGAAGTACCAGTTTTTAAGAAGGAGGAAAAAAAGAAAACAGTCATGCATGTGCTCATTCAAATAATTACCCAAGTTTCAAGTTTATTTTGCAGCAAACACATCCTGTTACCGGTTTCAATTCTCCCCTTCAATCTTTAATTGATAAAGCTTGTTATATTCAATTTCTGCAGAAATTGAATATAACAAGCTTTATCAATTAAAAGACACACTTTAAAAAAACATTCCTAAAAGCACATGATCCTTATTTAAGCTCCTGCTGAACATATTACTAAGTGGGTTGAGTCCAGAACAATGCCAAAGAATCCTATACCCTCCTGGCGTAAAGGAGTAGGTTGGTTTGGGGATTTTTTTAAAGTTTCCTTCTGCTCTTTAAACCTTTTTCCTTACAAAAAGTACACTAATGGTAGCTCCTCCTGAGGTACAGATTACTGAAACAATACTCACTGCATTCCCTAGTAAATGAAGTAAGCACTCCACGCTTTTAATTGATTAAAACTCCTTGAATATTAGAACAGAGATGACCAAACAGATGATCAGAGCAAACCCCCTCATGTTTACTCTCCTGTTCTTCACCACACGTATTTACCGAGAGCTGGAAATTAGAGTTGCTTTCGAAAACTTCTCATTTAACCTCAACTTTTCAACTGTGACAGAGGGAACTACTTTACCAGGTCATTACAACTAGCTTACAAACACGTAACTGCAGGGAAGAGCTTTGCCTGCCTGCCAAATGGTCCTGACATAACTCCCCCAGACATTTTAGAAACGGAGCGCTTTGCAGAAGGTCAGGTTTTCACTCTAATCATTTGCACAGCTAAGGGAAAGTCTCCGTTCCTCAGATGTCTGGTCAGAGCTTCAGCCTTTTTCTGAGACAGTAAGAGATAGAGTACTTGGAGCATCTCATATAAACTGCTAACTATTCATACCGTGTCACTGACCGGCATATCTACGCAGCCTGGAAGAGACATCATGCATTACTATGAGCAGTTCACCCATGCTAACTCCTCCACCACCCCTCCTCCCCAAGCAGGGCCTTCCTTCTGTACCTCTGCTATAATACAGCTGGTGCTGGCTCTCGCAGAATGTTTATGCTATTAAGGATAATGACTATCTTCAAGAATTCATCCAACGGACAACTGTTTGGCCCTCTGACCCAACTCTCTCTGCCAGTCTTTTTCTACAAGACATAGTTATGCTGCCTTTTTTTGTTGGTGGTTTGGGCTGTTGTACTGGAGGTCTGAAGAGGACTTTCTGGAGGTAATTACTTTCTGTTCAGACAGCACTAGGCGTTGTTTGAACTGTCCAGTTCAGAAGGACTGTCATGCAGTGAGTGATACTGGTCCTACGCTTCCTGTCCAAGAAGAGATCCTCTCTGCCAACCCAAACAGTTTAGCTAATCAATGAGAAGTTATTTACAGGATGACAAATTCTGCATCATCTCAATGCACAGCCCAGGCAGTTTCTAATGTCGCCACATTTTCCATGTTACCAAACTCAAATTCTTCTTACCAGCCTGGCAGTAAGCTGCTTGATTTCTTGCCTTAAGAAAAGTCTGCACTAAGGAAGCAGCTATCGTTTGTAGTTTCTTTCCATCTACTTACAGAAACCATCATCTTGTATTCTATTCACTTCCTTCAGATGCCCTCTCACATTACAACTGTATTTGCACAGGCTCTGCACAGATGCCATCAATACTGCTTCCCTTCCTGCTGGCCACGGAGCAAGCTACAGGATACACTTCAAGGTGAAAAATTTATTATTTCTGCCAACTGCAGTTCAGCCTGGGCCTAAAACCAAGCCTAGGTCTTCCCCCACACTAATACCTGACATCACTGTTAAGCAGATGGGGTCTGGCATGACTGACTTAAGACAGAATGGTCTTTCCTAAAAAAAGAAACCCCACAAATAAAACCTTGTTTTCTGAAGCAGCGATAAGCCTGGTCTTAGGGAAGGGATGTCTTCTTTTTCATGAAAGGACAGAGTGTCAAATTTAGAGGCTATCACTGCCTACTCCAGCAGGAAGGAGGGTACAGTGGCTGATCAGTTTAGAAGGATGATGGGAAGGTATCTCAAACTTGCTTTCAGTACTGAAAATGCTACAGAGAGGAGGAGATCTGACAGCTATTTCTTTTTTTTTTCTTCTCTGTACAAGAAGGCAACTTGAGAAACAAAGCCAGCAAAGTACCTTAGCCTCCCTCATCCCAAAGGTAGGTCAGACCATTCCTTTTCTTACTGAGGAAGGGACTATGGACTATGCTGAAAAGCAGAGAACAAGAAGTGCTTGGATCTGCCCCCTCACATCAGACAGTGCACATAGAGCATTTGCTCTTTTCTACTTGGTTTTAACTTAAAATAAGAAGCTTTAGCTACATTTAATTTCTTAGCCTGTCTGGTTAAGAACCTATTTCTGTGAATAGTTTGTCAGTCATCTTGGTTCCACTAGAAAGTATTTGTGGTTATGTGGTCATTTCCTGTGTCTCCCGGACCAAGGGAGAGCTAAACCATCTTGTCCTGGAAGCCAAGCAAGGCGTTTCACTTTAATTCTATATAAAGTTACACCAGAGATAAACAATGGCAGAGCTGCTGATGAGTTTTACAGGTTTAAGTTCTCACATGCTCAATTTCTTTTTAAAGAGTCAACATGTTGCTTCAAAGAGCCTCCCACCTGAGCAGGGGACACTCAGTCTACAGCTGTTTCTACTAAAGATCAGCACCTCTAGGCCAGGCTTTAACTTCATAACAATAAAACGTGAAAGGTTTATCTTACAATAAAAACAAACGAACATGGAAAAGCCAAGGGCTTGAGCCACACTGGGCACATTTTCCCCTCTCTTTCTTGCATGACAGAGTCTTTGGAGGAAAAGGCCACAGGAAGGAGTCCAACGCATTTTTCACCTCCTCTGACATTTTAAAATGTTTAACTAGAAAAACAGTCCCTTCCACCCAACATCTATCACTTCAGCTTAAACTCATTTACAGTCAGTGTCAACAGGGGACAGGACAATTCTGTGGACATCTTATTCTCACTCCCCAGTAAGCATCTGCTGTACAGACCAGCACAGCCACACGGAATTGGTATTAGGCAGAAAGCCCAATCTCCCAAAACATTTTCATTCTAATTTTTTGGCTCATACACCTTCCAAGAAAAATGTCACAGTCCCTCAAATCAATCTAACACACAGAAGAGCACGCGCCATATACCCAACAGGACATCATAAAAGTGTCTCGGTGAGGAACACAAATCTTCAGGATGGGCTCCTGCCCTCTAAGAACATCTGGGAAAAGCTTTTTCTATAAATTCAACCAACAGTCTCTCCAGCAGTGATACTACACTGTTCTTTCCTAGGCTACCCAAGTAGCTACGGGGAGAAACAGCTATTAAAACTGCCACACCTAGATATACTATTTTTCAATAGCTTGAAACTTAAAATAGAAGGATTAAAATATGCTTGTTGACATCTGGCAAATGTGTTGCCGTTACTATAGCAGCTGGAAGTTTTTAAATTACTTAATAGTTTTCTTTTTGTCATCAGATAATTTTTCTCTGCTATTCTCCACAAGCAAATACACCAGTACAGTGCTTCAGCCTCCTCTCCTTCAGATTCTGTGATTTGACAATTAAAGGAACTAAATGATTGAAATAAAATGAAGAAGGAGCTCCTGGAAGATGGCTTCCTGTTCTAAGAAAACAGCAACCATTCTGTACAGACAGGACTCTCTAAAATAGGTCAGGGACTTGTCCCAGCAGAGAAAACTTCTTCCCAGCTAGAAAGACAGCTTCCATTAGCATCAAGAAAAAAATCTACTGAGCTCAGTTAGCTTCTCAATGGGCAGCAGAGCACTGCAGCAACAGCTTCAAGGTCCAACAGTAAGATCTCATCCACTGGTTTGATGCACTGCAAGTCTCAAATGAGCATCACCTCAGTCCAGCACTAAAAACTGCTTTAGGTAAGGAAATATCAAAGAACAGCGAAGATCTTGAAAGCAAACAAAAATCCCTAGCAACACTCACACTATATTCTCCCTCCTGTTTTAGGGTGCCCCATCCTGGCCCCCCCTCCATTCCGACTTTGACAAGACACATCGATAACTGTTTTGCAAAAACAGGGAGGAAAGCCTTCTTCATACACCAGGACCCTTGTAGGGCAGCACTTAGCACCAGTGAGAAACCTGAGTCCACAAAATCACTTATTTTCACAGAGAATTAATTTTAATCAGACGCTTAGCAAGGTTCCTGGCAGGAATCAGACTTTCTTCAAACACCAACTTTGAAGCTTTCATTCTCCTCTCCCCCGTTGGGTGGATTGTTTACACAGTGGACAGAAAAATGAGCAATGACACTAGAAGAAAACATAATGAAACTATATACTGAGTACTCAAGGAAGAAACAGGAAGAGAAGTGTGTTATGTTTTCTTCTAGCATTTGACTGTAGTAACACAGAATACTTGGAATGACAGAAAATAAATATCCAAATACCATTATGATACAAAAATCCCGCCATGCTTTCAGGGGCCAATTTCACCCTTAAGCATTCCTGCAGCTCAACCACTGCCCAAAGGCTAACTTGGATAAACAGCAGCACTTTTGCAGATGGCCACGCAGCAGCAGGAAGCATCACCCTTAGCCCATGATCTCCCAAGATTAATCTTGTAGTCAGACTAGACTTTTGATCCCCACACCAGTGAGTAAGGTGGTGAGACAAGAGGGTACATGCATTTCCTCCCTCTTTTAAAAGGGCAAGGGGAGAAGAGTGGTAGCTGCTTTTTGAATACACACCAAAACAAAGGATCTCATAAACACTGCATCAAGCTTTTAGTCAAAATCAGGGCTGTGCTCTACTTTAGAAACACATACATAAGAAGTTATCAAAATATTCATAATAGAAAATACACCTCTGACAGAAAACTCTACCCTGTCTCACCACACTCAAACGCTCCACTAATGAAGACAACGGCATCACTAAAAAGAAGTTTAGCTGGAGTACACACACTCACATTTAGGGCTTTTCCAAGCCTGACTATGAGAGTTGGCAATCAGGCTTCTTCACACCCCTCCAGCCTAGGTTGACCATTACTGACGTCTGCTGGCCCAGCTAAGAAACAGAGGCAATTTAGAGCAAGAAGCCTTACAGTGGCATCTCACCAGCAGAAATGATAAGGAAAGAAGCCTGATGCTTCTCAAATGTCTCCCTATCCATTTATTATCATCAAGGACGTGCTGGCAGCCCCAAAAGGATTTTCTCAGAAAACTAAATCAAATAGAACAAAGAGATGTTCCCACCTACTCCTGCCACTTCTCAAGGACCAAGTTAATATTTATACTACTTGGTCAGCTGCAAGATACAATGAGTAGAATTGGACCTTCTCCTGTACAACAAAGGAAAATCACATGGAGTTACAAAGCTCACATAGCAGTGCAGTTGTGTGCTCACATGGTATTTGTGTTCATCAATATTAAAACCAAAATCCCAAATGAAGACAAATCTTTTGACCTGGTAGCTAAGACTGGATGGCCACATTACAATTGCCAAGCAAATAAAAACCCCACTTCAAAACAGGAATTTCAGGATTGTTGTATATTTAGAGAAAGTCTAATCCAGTTTTCAGAAAGCATAATCAAGTTTTATCATTATATAGACTGACTTTATCCTATTCATAACCATGTGAAGGATTATTTAAAAAATACTGACATTGCAATCCATACAGTGCTCCTTTCTGAAATAGTCAATCTGTGGAAGGACACAAACAATACAATTTCACCCTTGCTATTAACAGAAACAGTATTTAAGCAGGCCAGATGATGCAAGCCAGAAGAAATCATGTTAACAGTTGCATGAGAACTGAAAGTGCTCTTTCCTCTTAAAAAATTCCTATTAAATGGAAATTAGAAGTGTTTTATTTTCAGATGTCAAAACAGAGGATTAAAGGAAATTGAACATTACTACACTGGATTATTTACAAGCTTCCATGCTGAATTTTTGGTCAAGCACAGACACACATCAAAACACTCATCTGTTGCAAAAAAATCAACTTCAGCACAGCAGTTCAACTCACCCAGCCAAGAAGAGAACAGATTACCTTTCAATATCAGGTAAATTACAGTTGACTCAAAACTACAAAAAATTCAAAACAAACAAACAGAGACACGGACACACAAATCTCTCTTCCCTTACACACTTTATTGCTCTCCTGTTCCCTGGAAACAGCATATAATAATAATAATTTGTCCAAAATTATAGCCTCACAGAGAAAAAACAACTCTGACAGTCCTTCCTGAGTAATTGTCTTTCCAAATAAACAGGCAGGAATTATCAATCAGTCAAACAAACAAACAAGCCCTTTAAACAGGGTTGAAGCTGGTAGGATAGAAGACTATGATACTATTTACTACCCTGTCTCCTCTTTGCAGAGCTCTATTGATAAAAAGGAGACATGGTTGTGAAGGCTGGAGTGGATGCAGGAGTCCGTAAAGTTTAGCAAGCTGGGAAGAAAAAGAAAGCTCCTGTAGTTTGATTCTCCTTCCCTAGGCAGGAAACAAGCAACTTCTCTGATGGGTAAGTTAAAAATCAGTATCAGGAAGAAAGGCAGAACAGCAAGTTAAATTATTTAAGTGTCTGCATGGGTGAAAAGTCTTAAGAATGGTGCGAAGCTGGAGCCAGCATGATCTGGATCACCCACCAGAGAAACTGCCTGGTCAGCCAAGAAAGCACAACCCAGCCCGCTGCACACACAAAACACAGCGGCTACAGCCAGATTTAGAAAGGGAAGGGGAACAAAAATACATCCTTACCATTAGCAACACAAATAAAGGTCAGGATTAATGAAAAGGAGGTTAGCACATCATCTCCACTAAAAAATGTTTCAATGTTTTGTGCAAGAATCCAGAACTCTTTGAAATTAAATACTGTCTTAACTACGCCTGACAACACATTCTGTTTTGAAAACTAACAGGAAAGAGTTTTAACACTAAATTACAAGATGCACACAGGTAGTGACCAAGAGGTCAAAAATATAACACAGCTTTTAAAAAGATGGAACATATGATAAATATATATTTTGGACATTTTAGTGGCAGGAGATCAAGTTCTCTTCCAGGAGCTTGATCTCCAACTAAAACAGTCCAGCACAAGGACAAACAACACAGCCAACTACAAATACAGGGGGTTATGCAACTGTCATGGACAGACGGACCACCTAATACAAGACAGGACAGACTGCATAGCCCCCAGCTCCTATTTAAAAATCCTGATAGCTGCTACCTCCTGTCCCGCTATCTTCTGTTTCCCATGTCCCTCCAGCCATCAAATTAATCCATGGGATTTATCTGTCTCTACAGCTCTCACAGACACTGGAAAAACTGTCATGTGTGCAAGGCTTCAGAAATTCAGTGCTTTCCTTTATTTACAGGGTCTGGAATGGGAAAACACAGGGCTAATCCTGATGCTTGTTTTTCCCCAGCCCTTGACTGGAAAAATCTTTCATGCAAGAGTGCTCAGGAAGGCTGTCAAGGAGCATGTGGGAAGGAAACCGCAGCCACCAAGAAGAAAAGTCTACCAAAGAAGTGAGGATTTGGTAAACCTCTGTATCCCACATAACAAGCAGCAAATTTCTCCAGTGAAAAATTCGTATTTATATTCTTTCTTCCCAGTACAACAACCGCCCTTGATAGTTTGTTGGGAACTCCACCAAACACTGCAGTAATATCACAAAAACAATCACACCACACAGGTTTTTTAAGTCCCTGCAGAGAAAACAATCACATCCACTGAGATAGCCTGAGAATGTTTGCGTTATCAGCACTCAGTTAACAGTTTGCAAAGCTAGGCCACCGACTCACTTCACATTTAAAGGTCATCATCATCTTCAGTCACAAAATACTGGAGTATGAAGCAACTTCTGGGTAGTTCCAACTTCCACAGTTCATACAGAGTCATTTGGTGTTAATAGCATGGAGGAGGTTGCCAGCACAGCCGCTTCAGTTACTGGATCAATTGTAAAAGCACACAAAACAGAAAAACACCATCACACATGAAGAGAAACACGTGTCTGAGGCCATCACACTGGGTTTAGCACTAAGGATAAAATTAAAGAACTGCAGCCCATGTGTCCTTTTGGGAAATCTAATGAAAAACATGAACATAACTGAGACCTCTACTCAATGCCATCACGAAGCTAATACTGGGAACCCTTGGTCTAGAGCACTAGTGTAGAAAGCCTAAGCATGTTTTCTTCCTTTTGTTGCCACTTTAGAATGGAAGAAAACACCAAATTAAAATGAAGGGCCTGATGAAGAGACGTGCTACATCGTAATCAACCCTGTATCCACTTCCTTGAGCCTCACGGAGGTAATTTCCGTGCACAGGATTCCTACATGTACAGCTGCAGCATACAGCAAGTTCTTGTTTATAATTTGGCATACTTAATATTTTATGATAAAGCAACCAAAGCTACGGAAACATAAACATATCTGGCTATGTTTGTCAGACAAACCTGAATAGAATTTCATAAGGCAAAACATTGTTCTGGAGCACTTGACACGTTTCAAAGGCCTGTTATAAACAATGGAAGTTTCAGTTTACTTAAAATTATTAAACATCTTTTCTAATGGAAAAGTATTAGGCAACTAAACCCCCCGAGTTCCCCATCAGCTTTCAAGCATAAGGCCACTACAGTGACAAGAAATAAACATTCACGTTTCTCAGATATTATTTATGGTTCTAAAAGAGACTTCTGCACTAAAGTGGAACACATACCCTTCGTGTCAGACGCTTCAGTTCTCACTCTATATAAGACTTGCTATATAAGACTGTCTAGTCGATTTGCCAGCCCGTCACACGAAGAGCACTGAATCGTGTGCACACAGTTACAATCACTCGTAAATTTCGCAGTCCTAACTGAAATGTTGTGAATGGTTTGTTGCAGATCTGAAGCACTGCAGGCATGTGTGGAGTCCTAACTTGAAGGACAGATAAATGCAGAAGAAAGTCAACAGAACTGTTCTCATACTTTAAAAAAAAAAAGGCACAACTGCCTGCAGGGTTGGGACACCGGATGGAAAGCTTCTCAATGTCAAACTGCACACACAGTACTAAGTTACACATGCCAAAGCTATCAGCGTGTCACACTGCGTATTGCTTTCAATATACACAGCCCACCTCGTACACTGAGTGATGGGAACAGCTCTGCAGAAAGATTTCGGAAACCGAAAGCCGTCGTCATAGCAAAACTAAAGGCGGGCAAGGTCGTGGCACTGAAGGACCCGGCTATGCCTACCCAGGGCCCATTCATTCAGGGCAGGAGTGTCCCGCTGGCCGCGGAGCCCAGCGCTGAGGGAGATTTCCCACGGAAACCTCTCATATTGAACGGAACGAGTAAACAGAAGTCAAAACCGACCCTCCAGTAACGGACCGCGGGTAAGACGGGGCCAGGTCGGGGAGAAAAGCCCCGGGGAGGCCGCGCGAGCGGGCCCAGCGAGGGTCCGTGCTGCCCCAAGGTCACCTTGCCAGGCCGGGGACCGCACGGCTCTCTCCCACCGCGCCGGTCCCGACCCCCCGGGGCAGCGCTGGCTTGCGCTGAGGGAGAAGCTGTAGCATACCCCGCCGCCCCGCCATGTCCCGCAGCGAGGCCGCTGCCGGCCTAGGCCGGGCTCGGGGCGGACAGGAGCACCAGGCCTCACAGGACTCTTCCTCACCGGGCCCGGCCACACCGCAGGGCCGAGCGGACGGCGGGGCCTACTAGCTCTGGGGCGCCCGGTAGGCCGCCACCGCCCCTCTTCGGGTCCTCCCCCTCCACACTGCCCTCCCCGCCCTTACCCAGCTTGACGGCGGAGTCTGCCAGACACCGGTCCCACTTCCTGCCCAACTCGCCCTCCGACGCCATCTTGGCCGTCCCCTCCCACCTCAGGCCGTGCCCTCGCCTCCTCCCACGCGCAACTCTCGCGAGATATGCCGACGGAGCTAAGCGGCTGAGCGCCACTCTCGCGAGATTTGACCCGCTCCGGCCGCCGTTGCCGAGGTTACGGGCAGGAGGGCGCGATGGCCGCCGCGTTCGACCTTGGGACTGGCCCAGAAGCCCGCTTTTCCCCGTAGGACCCGTCTTACCACAGCCCTGGTCCCTCATGGGCACCATATCTTCGCCTTGGGCACCCGCTGTGTCCTTTTAACTCCTCGTATCCGCCAGCCTAAGGCAGGATCCCCATCTCTCACAGGCGGCCAGCTTAGGCCCAGCCTCCCCACCGGCCTGCTCCCCTCAGCGCTCTGACCTCATCCTTGGTAAGAGCCGATCTTTGCTGTAGAGTCCAAACTTTCACCGCAGAGTTGAATATATCCTACTGAACTCACATTCCCTCGTAGGTTTTCCCTCACCAAGACTCACAGAGGTGCTTCTTTCTACACAGCTCCTGTACCTTTGGTGGCAGTTCTCAACATCTCTTCAGGGCCTGAAATGAAATACAGGTGTGTGAAAAAACAAGGTGTTTCCAATCCCTGTTAATGTGCCAAGGATCACCTCTTTTACTTAAGAGCAACCTAAGCACCACATCATCTTTATTGGGAAAAAGGAGTCAAATCATGTCAGGAAGGTAATACTGTCATATTCAAGAAGTTATTCCATATGGTAGGATGCTAATACTTGCATAAGGAGTTGTGGGATGGGTTCTCAATGGTTTATAGGTCTTTGGCATATCCTGAAGCGTGCCACAGCAGTGGGGAAACATAAATGTAAGTGTGAATAGTTTCAAACTTACTGTAATGAAATTCATCCTGCAAATGTTGTGTAGGCTTTCTGAAAGTCATTCTCTAGAAGCCTTGTGAAAAAACAGTGTTTTTCAAGTAATAATGCCCCCATTCACACTTGGTAAGGCAATTTTTAGCTGTGATTACTTTCTCTGAATTCTTCAAGTCCTGGCAGTTTTCTTTATCAAGTTGGAGAGGAGGAGGATCTACTGCTTTGTAAAACTGGAAGCTATTTAACTAGTTAATTAAAGGCTAAAGCAACAAGGAGAAGTCAAAGCTCTCAGGTTGGCAAAATTTTTCTTGTTATCATTGCTTGTGGTCTCTTATTTCTCTTAAGTACAATGGGTTTTGATCTAGAGCACTGATGCAAGTTTTTCTTGTATTTGATTTAGTTTAATTCCTTCCTGCATCACTAAACTATCACAATTGCCTATTTCTTCTACTTAATTTAAAAGTCTAAATAGCTCTAAAAAAACCCCCAACACTTTTTTGGCAGGCATATGGTTAAACTAAGCCCTTGGAGGTTCAAGATGTTTTCTTGGAGAAGGTAGTTCTTGTCTTTCTGTAAAGGAATCCGCTTTTTTTCCTCCTCCCCCTGCAATTTACTCAAACCAGTTTGCCTTGCTGCATAGTCGGTATCAAAAATAAAGTGATACCTCAGGTTACTTATAAAAATACCAACAGGATCAAGCAGGTTTTTTTCCCTGACTGGATAAAGAAGTGTTTTCTGAAACCACTGACCCACTGGTACGTCCCAATGCGCCAGCTCCACCCTCCCATTTCCAAATAACTCTGGAAAACATCAGGAGAGGAAAGATACTTGAAGCCTCCAGATAATTCTTGATACTTCTTTTCCCCCCAAAAAATGAAATTCCAGAAACCAGTGTTTAAAACCACCCCAGCAACGTGGTCTTCTTTTTGGCAAACACAAATACTCAGTGCAGGCCAATGTATAGTCTCACTTCACACTTACTCATTTTCAGGCTGTTAGGGGCGCTGGAAAGAGCCGTTTCTTTAGGGATGAGGGGAGCTGCTGGGCTGTGAGGAGCTTCATAAATGGTTGTGTGGCTGTGTAATGGGTCTGAATGTATTCTGACAGCCTTGCATCAGGAACATGGAGACTGAACTGCTCAGTGTAATTGTTTCAATGTCCAGCTTCCTTCTGAGAAATCAGTCTGCTTGTTTTAAACCCCAGAGTCACTGACTGATCAGAGGGGGCTCTGGAAAACGTTATCCATTAAGGATCTAGAGCACATTCTCTGTACCCCTTCCCCACCCCAGGGAAAAATTAAGGCAGGAGGGAATGTGTCCAAAGACAGCCTTTTCTCTCCATTGCTATAGTTACTTGGCAATTAGACCCTCTCAGTGTAATATTGAGTATTTATTATTGTGTGACTCCAAGGTGATGTTTGGAACATGCGGTTTTGAAAAACCCTTTCTACATTTTACAGCCCAGCATGTGCTGTCCCTGGGTTCCTACCCTCTCCTCTCCCCTCACACTCTCTTCTCCTTTCTTGCCAGTACATAAATACATGAAAACATAGAGGAGGCTGAAATTAAGCCAGAAAGCTTACAAAAATCCTTGCTTTTCTCTGATGGGAGTCCACTTTTGGTACATTCAGACCTCGTATCCTCATTTTTCATAACGATATACCTAACTTAAATTGTCTATTAACTCCCAGCCTAAAAGTTAGGCATTCACTTACATAAACTGTTAGTTCTTCACCAGATGGCCATCAGACAAGCTAGAGGTAGAACTGGGAATTTAAGATGAGCAGGTACCGCTATTATTCTTCAGAATTGTTATTTCCCTGTCGTCTAGTGGCAGAAGCCATGCAGAAGGCAGGTCCACACATGCATGCAGAGGTGAGGAGCTTCTCTGGGGCTGCACCAGCCAGAATTCAAAGCCCCTTTTCAACAGAAAAACAGTTGTTTCTTTTAATTGCTAGCCCTAATTTATACATGGTACAGTAGAGGATGGTCCTCCCTCACCCCAATAATTTTTGTTACAAAACTTCCAAGTAAGTTTCTTTTAAATCTTGACCCTTCCCCAGGACATGTGTATTGCCTCTTAGCCTGTTCTTTCAAAGAATCCTGTAGCATCCCTCTTGTCATTTCCCCACTGGATACTAATATGTTCTCACTCTCCTCTTTTCCAAAGAATACACATGTAAGTTCTCCTGTAGTTTTAAATAACATGAATCACCTCCCACACACACTTGTGTTTCTTGGTTATTTTTTTTTTCCTGCCAAGAGTAGCAGTGATGTGCAGAGGAAGACAGCAGTGTAGGAGTTATCTGCTTGAAATGGTTGACACAGACTTGGTAGTGGGCCCCCTCTTTGCTGTCTGCACTTCCAGAGCTTTTCTTTCATGGTACAGAATCAGACCTGTGCAGGAAACTTCAGCTCTTGGTCTCCACTCCTGTTTGTTGTTTGGGCTTTTTTTTTTTCTCTACCCTCACAGATCCAAGCTGCATTCACCAGCAGATACTGATGCTTATTTTTCAAAGCCTTCATGTTATCCAAGCAACAACAAAAAAAGTCTAAGTCCAAAGTCTGAGGAAAAAGAAACCCCTCCTCAGCAGGACTTTGCCCTAAAATGGGAAAAATGCCAGCGACTCCATTAAGTCCACTTTGCTATTCTTATTGATTTGATGTGGAAGGCAGGGAGATACTGTGGGGATGAACAATAGTCTAAAGGCTGAGGTAGACTTGCATTAGGAGAGACAGCTTGTGATGGGGAGTGAAATATCATGCAGTCTTTTCATGGTGATCATGTTAAGAAGCGAGGCCATTTTGTGCCTGTGCTAATGCCTTTTCATGCCAGCTTTGCAAAGCTGATGTAATGTTACATATTCAGGAGTGTGGTACTGCTGGTTACAGTCGTCAGGTACAGCTGATTGAAGTGAAACTTTGAAAAATGGAACAAGATGTGTCACAGCTCGTTGTGTTAATTCTGCTTTAAGCTGCTTTTGCTGTGTGGATATGTAGCTTGCCCCAAAAAATCTCTGGAGGAAAGCTCTTGCATGGAAAGACTGATCTGAGTTTTCACTAACTCTTGTGCTACAGGCGTAACCACCACGATGCCACTTCTCCTCTTTTATTTGATGCTATTTTGTGACCATTCTTTCAGTTTACTAGTGGAAATAAGAGAAGAACTAAGGCACTGTACTGATAGGGTTTTTCTAACAACTCAGCCTGCAAGAGAGTGCTATTTTTCAGCTCTTGAAGTATGTTTTTCCATTCGTCCATGTCACTGGCTAATTCTATACAGATTCTAACTAGTGAACCGTGACTATTGTATTAAGAAAGAATCCAGGCCCTTCCAATTCTTTTGGCTGGTATATTAGCAAGCCTCAAATGAAGTGCAACGTGTCAAGGAAAAAGTAAGGGAATGGAAAGTTTTGTTTCTTTCTGGTGCATTTAATCAGCTTCTCCCTGATTCTTTTTTAATGACAGGCTGCAGACATTATTACTACAGTTAATGACCAAGTTTGACAAGAATGTTCTCAAGACTCTCTTTGCTCAGGGTAAAGACATTTCTGAAAGCTCCTGTCTATCAAGCTTTCTGTGCTTAAAATATGAAGTTAAAAGAGCAGTTGTGAGGACAGAAATAAACAGCATCTTAAGATATGCAGTGAAGTGGAATGCACTGGAAAACTAGAGATCCCTGTAGTCCTCCAGTTCACTATTCTGGATTGATATTTTTTTTAAACAGCCTCCCAGTCCTCTGAACAAGCATTGCTGGGGTTTGTGAGGTGGGATTTCAGATACGTCTCCATATTTGTACATCGTGTATTAAAGGTTTTGTGGAATAGAACTGGATTGAAATCTGTGAGACATGTGAACACAGTGTAGCTGCAAACAACTCCAGGGCATGTCCAGACACACACAGTGCTCTCACAATGTGGGCAGCTACTTTTGGATTGAAATAAAGCAATTGTTATTAGTGGATGATACTTTATATGTGGGGGAAAATATACATAGATTATATATTCTATGTCCAAGATATGGACCCAGATAACAGAGATGTGACTCTTTAACATAACTCTCTGCCAAATCCCCTCTATGCGTGTTGGCTTTGGCTGAGTGGCTAAGTCTGCTCTTTGCTCTGGCTGAGTGGCTAAGTCTGCTCTTTGCTGTGGATGCAGGACATGACTTGGTCTTACCTATTCAAGCAAAAGGAATTGCAAGAAAATGGTCAACGCCAGAAAAAACTTTGTGCCTCTAGTGATACGTGTGCTCATGTGTGTGTAACCTTTAGTTTCTGAGCTGTTTTACTGTGACAGTGCTGCACTGGTAGTTGACTGTCTCATTTTTAGCCAGTATATGGACATTTTAGGCTGCTAGGTTTATTGTCTTTCACATTAATCGAATGAGCAGATCTGCTTGGGTGCTGATGAACTGGAAAAAAGTCTGGTTTTAGCATTTTTAGGTGTGTGTGGGGGAATGCCTCAAACCTCACCCTAAATGGGCAATATGTTGTTTTTTATTAAACATGGTATTTTGCTTTATTCATCAGTTCCTGCGGTGAATGGGAACAAATTTTAAAACCTTTATATTCCACCCTCAGCAAAGTTGTCCTGGAATTGAAATGGGAGGGAGGTATTTTTATTGTTTGTGTGCTATTTTGACAGTGTGTACAAAGATCTCCATAGAGAGAACTATCTGTGGCTTGAATACAGAATTCCAAGACGTTGGGTAGTGTTGGAGGTACCTTTTTCCTATATTAGTTTCCAAGAAACGCTTGGTTTTCAGCCTCAAATCAAGCGATGCTGCTGGTTTACTTACTCTGACTAATAAAACCCAGTAAGCTAAACTTTACCATTGCTGGAAGACTCTTGCAGCAGTAAATTCAATTTATGAGAACCCCTAATAAAATAATAAAATATGTAAACACATATCTTTCAAGTGCCACAAGCTTGACATGAAAGAAAATGGGCAATCTGACCTAACAAAAAAAAAAAAAGCTCAAGGTGGCTTTTTCTTTAACAGAAAAATTTAGTGAAGCATCAAAGTTTTCTCTAGGACCTTGTTTCTGAGCGTGTTCTCACAGTCACTGTTTGTCCTGGCTAAATACTGGAATAAACAAAATAAATAGCATTTCACCATGCATGCAGGAGGATAAAATAAAAACCACATCGTGTTGGCCCACAGATGCTTTATGAAGTTCTGGCAAAACGTGAAAAGTACTTTGTAATGCTAATAAGTATTTATCCTTTTGCTTCCTTCAGTATAATCAAGTGTACAGGGAAAGCACATGTATTTTATAGTTGCTGACTGCAAGATCAAAAGCCTTGTTATTAATTGCACATGAATCTGATGATGTAGGGCCGTTAAGCCGTCAAGTGACATCATTGTTTGCTTCCTTTGTTTATAGACCCTCGTTTTAAAGATGTGTAAGGCTTGATGGGAGCCTTTTCAGCACACTTCTTTCTGTGTAGGTGGGTGAGTCTATGCCAGCAGGAGTGGGGAAGGCCTGTAGCACAGGTAGCGCTATCTCACAGCGCTCAGATTTATCAGCAATCTCTGGATTAGCTGTATTTGGCGTCAGCCCCTCCACAAATCCCCCCAGAAGGCAGAATGGCTACAACAGGAGTTACATACATGGAGCCTGCTCCCTGCCAAGATCCGCTCCATGCTGCAAACTGGAGCCTACCAGAGTCTGGTCCTACATCTTAATAAACAAACAGCAGCAAAAAAAATCCCCTTAAGCACGTCCTGCTATAAACAAGCAAAGCAAGCAGCTGGTCCTCATTTGAAAAGATGTTACATCCATTTCAAAAGGAATCTGCAGATCTTCTTAATGCGAATATTCATGGCAAAACAAAATGCAGCTGTTTATTCTTCATTATACCTATTAGCAGGAAAACAAAATCCAGGATGCTTGTATTTCTTCCGCTAAGAAAAACATCCTCTTGGCCTCAACATACATTTGGAGCTCAAACTGTTTAAAATACACTGGGCTTCAGAACTCTGTTTTTGCTTTGCTTCTTCAGCAAGCAGCTAGAAAAGAGTTTCTCTTTGTAACTCTAAAAGCAGAGTGCTCATTGAATACTTACTGCATGAGTTTTGTGACAAAAATAAGGAAGTCCAGAACCTGCATTTTCAGATTCACTAATTCTGTCCTCAACTGGATTTGAGTTTAGGTGGACTGGTGTTGGTAAAGAATTCAATTCAGAGACTCTAGAGGAGAATAAACTGCCTCTGCCAGACACGGCAAGATTGTTTCCCATCTCAGGGTTTATTTGGCAGCAGGTTATTGATGGAGTTTTAGGCACTTTTGGTTTTCCATGAGGTAAAATAGTTCCTGGGTTTTTTTGAGATTGTTCTACTGCTTCTGTCCTTGGTTTCCAGGGTTCAATTTGTTACTGCACTGAAAGCACCGAAGGTTCAAAAATGGCAACAGAGGAATAGAAAAGAAAGGGAGCAAAGGCTAACTTAGCAAAATTGTCAGAAGTCATCAAGATACAGGGATACCTATGATTTCTGAGCTAGTGTGAGCAGGGGTAGCTGTTATGCCTGTCTGCGGTGGTTTGTTGTGCAAACTGATGTTAGAAGTTACACCTGGGTGCTAGCTATCGTGTTCGCTTCCTTGGGAATCAGCTGGCTTGTTTCTAGCTGAAAGCCAAGGCTGGTTTCCCTTGTTACATTAAGGAAACAGTCAGTTATTATCTCCAAGCAGGTCCTGTTTGGTATCCCATAGCTAGGCAAATCCAGTCACAAACATCTGGGATAACGTCTCAGTGGAAAGTCAGAGCTTGGCCCTGGTCGTCCCCCGCTGGAAGGAGGTACTGCAGTGTTACATCCAAGGGAACAGAGAAGCCGAGTGCGACTCCCCTGGTCAGCAGTTCCAGTCTCTACAGCGAACTGTGGGAAGTAAATGGAACAACAAAAGGGATTCGGGCTCGCAAGGGCCAAGTCTGCAGTGCAGGAGTCAGAGAGCACCAGTGGAGGGTTGTGGGGATCCTGGCACCGATGCTCGGGTGAAACCTGGGCCAAGTAATTGTTCCAAGAAAGCTGCAGAGGAAAAGCGTTGTCACGTAAGGGATCGGATGCTTTGCTGGGTTAACTGGGTGTGTGGTGGCTCTCCCCTGCACAGGTCCGTGCTCGGCAGTGCAAGCCTGGACTGGGGATCAGTTTACCTCAGGTCACTGAAATGGGGTCTTATACATGAGCAGAAGGAAACCCGCTTTCTTCCTGGAACAGCCTGAGAAAAGGAGGAATGTTTTATTTGTGCATCCCTCCCCTACCCCCCTCCCCGAGCTGGTGATTTCTGGCTCGCAGTTGGAGTCCTGTGTCACAGCTGCCGGAGCCCTTAAGTCATCGAACGACGTGAGCATCCACACAGCTTTCAGCAGATACCTACACGCTTGGCTGAGCCGAGGGCTGAGCTTCCAGAGGAGGCTGAACACTCGCTTTTCAAATTAATTAACTGAAGGCTGATTGTTTTTCCTTGCCACTGTGGAGCTGGACCCATGTGCTGCAGGCAGCGATGGCGCGCTAGGAATAATAACCTCTGAGAGGTCCTTTTTTCAGCGTTGATGACGTTGTCAAAACGTTACCCGCTCGGGCTGATGCTTTCCGTGCTAAATGCCTGCCTCGTACCTTTATTTTCGCGTTTAAAAGGCGCTTCCAGGACAGACGCGTGGCTGGCCGGACTGCCGGCCGGCGCCACGGGGGCTGAGCCGCCGGCGCGCCCTCCCGCAGGCCCCGCCCCCCGCCTCTGATTGGCCCCGCTCCTTCCGGCCTCACNCGCCCGCCGTCCTCACTCCCGTTTGGTGTTCCTCTACCCGCCCCGGGTCCCTCCGCCCGCCGCTCCGCCTCCCCCAGCCGGGAGGGGAATGGTTCTTCCCGCTCCTCCCTCTCGCCCCTCCCCGCCCCGTCGCGCGCCGCGCTCCATACTTGGCGATGGCCGGCGAGCCGCGCGCTGATTGGCGGGGCGGCGGCGAGAGGGCGGGGCGGCGCGGCGCTGACCCGGATGTTCACTCCTAGGCAACGGCGGAAGTGGAAGGGCCGCGGCCTGCCTCGGAGGGAGACCGGACGGGACCGGGAGGCGCCGCCGTTGCTATCGCCCAGCGCAGCCCCGCCGAGCCGCCATGGTAAGGGCGAGGGGGGCGGCTCCTCACCGCTGTCCGCTCCCTCTCCCTGCGCCCCCTTTTCCCCCGGCAGCGCTGCCCTCTCCCATCCCCCCCGGNGGACTCGCCCGTTCGGACCCGTGAGAGAGGGTCTGAGCCGGTGCTGCCGGGGAAGAGGGAGGGGTGGCCTGGGCTGGGGGCAGTGGGGCTCTGTCCGGGGCTCCGCTGGGCCCGGGGGTGGGCGGTGGGGCGGCTGGGCCCGTCCGACTGCTCTGCTGCCGGTTACTTCCAGGTTTCGGGGCCTGGTACCTGGGGTGGTGTTTACAGAGGGAATGCTTCCGCTTTGGGCGGCGAACGTTACCGCTTGAGGTGGCTGTGAACGGCCGCAGCGGCGGCCCGGTCTTCTACTGCTGCTGTTCGTCAGCCTCGGGTTACCCGTCCCCCGTGGGCTGGCGTTTCCTCCGCAGGCTGGACTCGCTCGTTAAGGTGTGCTGAGACCTCGTGGAATCTGTAAAATGCAGGAAAACCGAGCGCGGGCAGAGCAGACGGCGTTGCAGCAGTGGGTGCCGCTCTCTGCGGGGATGGGAGCTTTCCGTGTATTGGAGGAGAACCTCGAGTTTCCTCGGCCCTGTAAAACCATCTCCTGTCTGCTGAATGGATTATCCCGGGTCACAGAACCTTTCAGTTTCATTTTGGCACAGTGTGTAAAGAGGACAGATTTCTCAGCTCCAAACAAATCCAGCAATCAGAATGGGAACCAGCCTGGGCCCTGGGCTGCTCCCAGCTCTGCCTGCATGGGGGGATGCTTCTGTGGAGCCTGTCCCAGGCACTGTAACCCCTGCAGAGGGAATCAGTGAAACACTCTGTGTTCTTTGGGAATTTGCTGTTCAGGTTTTCTAACACAACTGAAGAATGTTCAAATGTATCGAGCTTTAGGAAGCAGCAACCCAGTCCCTGGCTGTATAGCACTGTAAAGGCTGGTTAAGCAAGCAAGTGTAATCCTTTACTTCTTACTGCCAACCATAAGAATTTGGGGTGGTACCTTATGTTTTTTCTTTAAAGCTGGTGATCCTGATGATCCTGCCACCCATGTTATGTGGGATAAAAGGATCTTTAGTTTCTGGTGAAAGGTGAACCAAGCTTAAGATAAAGGTTCTGCTCCTGTGTTCATGTCTGAACAAATGTGATGCTGTATCTGACTTCGGAGTGACAGGTCGGAGCAGCTTATTTCAGTTGTGTGGCTTAAAATAAGATTCTGAATTCTGTGTATGTTTGAAACCTGACCGTAGGATTTCTGGTCAGGAGTCCAACAGACTGTTTTACCTTCTGCCATGGCAGAAATCCTCACAGGAAAAGAATTCCAGGAAAACCAGTAGGCTAATTGTAAAATAACGATCATGATACCGGTTTCTTTGAAGGGGATGTGAAAACATCTTCTAAGAAGAATCCAGTCAGGATTTAAATGTAACTATATCAGTCTTTTGGTGGAGGTAGAACACAAATCCTTCAAAAAAATTCATGAGTGTTGTAAGACAGCATAAACTTTTGATTTATTCTTTTTGTGTTTGGTGATGGAGACCACAGAGTGTAGGAGGAATGTGGTCAGAACCTCCAAGGCTCTGTGCAAGTCTGTGGTGTTGAGAGGACTTCAAGGGCAAATCTGTGGCAGCCACTCTTATTCATATACCATGGTGGCAGTGACAAGTCACTGATCTTGTCTGCAGAAGGCAAATTATCTGTGGTGATGTTTTAAACTTTACCAACTCTTTCAGTTCTCTTAATGTTATGCAGATAGTGCAGTTGCAGCATCCAGTTTTAACTGAAGCACAAACCCAGTTAGAGTACCTCCAGGATCTTGCATTTTAGTGGGTATGAAAACACAATGGCAAACCAGAGCATTACAATGCTGGAATGGCCCCTTCGCTGGAGACAGCAGCAAGTTCCATGACAGCCAGGAGGAGCAGGTATGGTACAGGATATTAGGTCATCCCCCTTCGTGGTGCTATGAGGTCACCAATATCTGTAGAGCAGAACCATTGTCTCCTCTTTTCCACCTCAGGTGTGAACTGCTCCTGGTGAGCTTAAGTGAGAAGTGTGTCCGTGTTTCAGTCAGGTGCTTGGTGAAACAGGGCAGGGCAACACTTGGAGCCTGAAAACTGCCTGGATAGATGCTGCCTCTTGTGCTAAAAATAAACTGGATGCGCTGTTCAGGGTGAAGCAGGACTTGGGAGAGTGGATCTGCTGAGATTTCTGGAACTGTGGGTTATGAGTGGATGGAATCCAGGTACTCTTTGCAAAAACAAAAATCTTCCTTCCCAGGTTACATAAGTTGTCCTGCTCACGTTAGCAGGTGTTCCTTCAGCTGTGCAACTCTTCAGGAGAAGGCGGACAGTTCTAGTAAAATTTATAATTCCATCAACCATAAATCAGCCTGTGTAGTGCAGCGCTGGCTGCTTGTCATCCTCCCAGAACTTGTGAGGCAGCTAAAAAGCACTGAAGTACAGCCAAGGATGCACAGTGCAACGCTGACACTCTGCATAAACCTCACGTGCTGCTCAGAGTAACTCATATTTTCAAGGTGGGGGCTGATTGTCTCATTGCTGCTTGATAAATAACCTGTTTTTGTCCAACTCCTACCAAAACAACGTGGAATGATTTGTGAAACTGCACCAGGTAGTTTTTGCAGCTGCTTGCACACCGAGCTCACCCATCTTCCAAACAGATCATGTCACTTTTGAAACCTCACCGTACAGCCTGAGCACTCAGTCTCCCCAGCAAGTCCTTTGCACCTTATGCCTTCTGAGAAATACTGAGTTAAGCAATTTTGTAGAGTCTGTGTTTTTATTAGCCAAATATACTAGCTTAGCTAAATGTTATCTTAAAAGGCAAATTCCCAACATAATCAAGTTAGAGGATATTGCTGGGATAGGGAATGCTGCCATTGCAGAGACTCTTGATCTTGTGGTTTGTTGGTGAAGGAAAAAGATTGGCAGGTTGAAGTTCTTCAAACAGGATTTCCTCATATGGTAAATATATATATGCTGATGTCTTACTAGTTGACATCTGGGCATAAAACATAATGAAAGTGCAGCTCAACTCTTCTGAGTTACTATTTTTAGTCCTCATTACTGTAGTTGAGTAGTGAAATTGCTCTCTTTGGAAAAGAAACATTGCTATCCTATTTGATTTCTACTTCTACAGTTGTCAGATCTACTTTCTGTTGGTTGGCTTTTGTGTGCACAGGGTAGCTGGTGAACCTGGGGGCTGTGCATGATCACAGGACACTCACCAGTGCTGTGTGTTCATCTGGTTTGGCTTTGGGCAGGTGGGTGCTTGAGTGGGGAACACCAGTACCAGCAGTTATTCCCCATCTGGCCTTTGGAGGGATGTTTGGCCAGGTCCAAATGGTTCTGTACTCTGAAGTCAAATTACAGGGAGGTGTTTTGGTTTGGGGTGTAGTAGTGCTACGTCAAGTTGAAATAAAACTGACTGTTTCAGTGTGTGCTGAAGACCTGGCAATTTTACAGGGGAAGCGTGAGGTTCTGCAGGGCCCCGGCGCCAGGTTGGAGGTTGGGGGTTCGGTCTATGCTAAACCCTGTGATCTACCCTGCTTTAATCCAGTGTGGTAGAGTCACAGAATGGTTTGGGCTGGAAGGGAGCTTAAAGATCATCAAGTTTCAATCCCCTGCCATGGGCAGGGACACCCTCACTAGTCCAGGCTGCTCAAAGCCCCATCCTACCCGGCCGTGAACACCTCCAAGGAGAGGGCAGCCACCACCTACCTGGACACCCTGTTCCAGAGCCTCACCACCCTCTTACTGAAGAATTTCTTCCTAATATCCAATCTAAATCTACCCCCTTCCAATTTAAAACCATTCCCCCTCGTCCCATGGCTATGTCCCCTTCTAAAAAGTCCCTCCTTTGCCATTTCCAGGAAGAAGGGTAAAAAGGATCTTGCTTCAAACCAGGGGCCTTCAGACTTGAGTTTTCTTTGTGGATGAAACCTGTGTGGCATGAAGGAGCAGTTAACACATCTGAAATACATAAGCCTTTCCTGAGCTTCCTGCTCTCTCTACCTGGGCTCTAGCCCAGGAATTGTGTTGATAAGTTGTGTTAATTAAAAAGCTTCTCTGACTGGAACATAAAGATGAAAAATCCAGGCCAGTGCAATGGAATCGTGGCCACTATAAGCTGGAATATAAACCTGCTGGTCCTTTATCTTAATCTTTTCTGCGATGCCTTCTTAAATACTTAACTGTCCATGAATGAGATGTTCCTGTTAACATCAATGTGAGAACTGACCAGCAACGGTGAGCAGATGCTGAAGAGCTGATAAGTGAAAGTTTCAATGCATTTGGGGAACACCGAGCTGTTGTGGCTTTCTTGGGCTGAATGATGTGGGGTTCCCCATCGCTTGGGCCTGATCTGGTGGCCAAAGTTCACTTGCATGGTCTTAACATCCTAAAGCAGGATGGGGACAGATGATTCCAGAGGGGTTGTGTTGGGAAGCCTGAGCTCTTTGGGTGGTGGATGAGATGTTTGCTTTTGAAACTTCCTTTATGGGGCACGAGGGTAAGTGCTGGTTGAGCAAGTTTTAAAGACGTTTCCCTGATTGTTGTGCTGAGACATTTATTATGGGAAGAGCACGCAGCACGCTGAGGAAGCTGCTTTGCTCATTCCTTAATTAAATTGTTGTAATTTTCCACAATAGGTGCTGTCTGGGTGATGTCCAATGCAGTGGCAATCCTGTCCTCTTTCTGGGTTTTTAGATACAATGAGTTTTTGAGTGAGGCATCGAAAACAGGATCTCTCTCTTACTTCTGCCCAAAATAGGCTTCTGTTTAGAATTGCCCCAGCTGCATTAGATAATATCTTGTGCTGTATTTCCTAGAGTGGTGGCCTGAGCCTTGGCATCAAGCAGTAAGGTGAATTTTCTTGTGTTATCTGGTGAAGAACACTTTCACCATACCTTCCTCTTCTGGGGTTTAGGAGGAAAACACAGAGTATGCTTTGAGCTTGAGCTTTTTGTGCTGCCACTTCCAAGTTGGGTTTAGGAATTGCAGAATGTTTTTGCATACACTTGCCTTATCTGCCTGCCCTCCTCATAAATTACCTACTTTATTCCTGCTACATGCAAATTAAACCTTACTAGTTTATACTTCATCAGCATAGCCTGTGTTATTTCTCAGCGCAGGGTTGACTTAGGAGTCCTGACTCTCAGTTTAAACCCACAAGACCTTGCTCAAAAGGGTTTGCAGCCGTGCTGCAGAGTATGCCCTTGCTGCTGCTGTTTCCCTGGGTATAAAGAAGATGTCCTCAGTGTCTTTTTATTACAGAAAGTGGAGCTGGGTTCTTTCCTGATGCATTGACATGGAATTTCAATCACGTCCTTGTTGCAAAGTGGGAGGGTTACCAGCCTGGGTGAAAGCAGAACCCAGGCTCTAACAATTTTAGCAGCATCAGCTGAAACTAGACTGAAAACAGCACTTAAGTAAGAGGATTTTGTGCGGAAGAAGAAAGGGTTGAGGCTGCATTGAAGACATAAGCTTAGCAGTTGCCTTAAGCCACCAATCAAAGCCACCATAAATAAAATACTCTTTCTTCTCTCAGGGAATTTTGTTTGTGTTTCTTCAGGTGCTACTTTCTTTTCCATTAGTCAGACTGCTGAATTGGAAAGCCATGTCCTGTTACCTGCCTTCCCCAGTTATTTTTTGCTTTGGTAAATACCAGGATTTAAAAAAAGCTTGCTACTAGCCAAGGTGATTGGTGGCTGGCTGATAGCCTGTGCTTGCAATTTGAGACCGGCTCAAGAAACAAGAGACCCATCCTTTGGTGAGTTAATTCAAAGGAGGAGAGAGCCATGAAATGGAGAAATGAGGTAAAATAGCAGCTGTGTTATGCTGACTGCAGCAGTTAATGGCTGTGTTTATCCACTGAGTCCTGTTGCTGTGCGAATTTAGGGGTCATCACAGAGAGTTTTGGATGCAAAACTAAGAAGAGGCGTGATCTTGGCTCAGGATGGAGAGAACCCCTCTGGATGGTCGAATACAGCTTTGATGAAGCTGTTAGGACAGGCAGAGCTATTTCAGGGCTTGGTAAGGTAAAAACTGGCCAAATGGACTAAGCATTAACTTCATGTTAAATTGAAGGAGAACTCTGACATGAATTGAAGCTGCCACACGTGTGTAGTGCTCCTGCATAAACTGTCTTTATTAAAAGTTCTGCAGAACTTGATGTGGTGTTAGATTGCACGCTGCCTGCCTGTAGCTCAAACTTGAGAGGTCAGGCCTGTGGAATAGCAGAAAGGAAAGCATAAAAACACTGAAAGAATAGGCAAGTCTGGGAATTACCTGGGCAAGGGAAGGAATGCCGGGGAGCGTGAATAACTTGTTAGGTAGAGATGTGATATTCCTACAGCTTAAATGTAGGCAAGCTATTAGCTTCCTAGTTTAAAACCTGCAGTCCTTTGCACTGAAACCTTTGGATGAAATTGAACTGTCTTGCAAGCTTTGCAGTGTAGTCAGCAGGGTAAGACTTGCTAGACAGAAGGGAAAGGCATATTAACCTACTTTTTTGACCTTTTAGGCAATTGGAGAGCATGCAGGGATGAGGGCTAATTAGATAACCTCTCTGCCTTGCCAGGCATCCGATTACTTGCCAGAGTTATCTCATGAATTTACAACCCTGGCAACTAGACTTGAGGATGGTGGAAAGTGCAGAGTTTGTGTATTAAACTGGGGGGCTGGGGGTGTGGCAGCAGCTTACTGGGGTGATGGGGGCTCTACAGACAGGCTAGTGTGAAGCATCATGGGGATGTCAAATGTCTGTGTTAGTTGGGCTGTCAGTAAGCATGCCTATGTTTGTTGTCACCGTGGTGATACTGTATATGCCTCCCTGCTGCTATAATAACGGGCGCTTTCCCAAATGGTTTTGATTTTAAGTAACATGTCATATGACAAAATCTAGCCTGCAGTTGACTGAAGGAGAATCAGGATCTGTCAGGCCAGGACCCATTTGCCAAACTTGCCTGCTACTACAAGAAAAAGATGTCTCTTTGAACTGAGCAGTTCCTCTTCTGGTACTTTCATGTCCAGGTAGAGTCAGAGATGAAACAAGCAGCACCTATAATGAAAGAGCGTTTTGGAGAGATCTTTCAATTTTTAACTGGATTAAAAAAGGAAAGCATGGCAAACAATCCATTTGTGGAAGTTCAGGATGACAGATGGCACTGCTGAATCTTGAGAGCATTTGCAGTAATTATAGTTTCAATTTAAAAAAAGATAACAAATTGACCCCTGTGCAAACGAAGCAGTGCTCCCCTAGAGCTGACCTGGGCACTGCCTTGGGAATATTCAAATGGAAGGCAAGAAGGCAGAGGGGGACTCTGAGCATCAGGTCATCGGGCTCACGAGCCAACACAGGCCTCCTGTGTTAGTGTATTTCAAAGGCTGAAGTAACCCTGTTGGTCAGTTAATAATGGGTTTATGGAGGAAAAATAAAGTACAGATGATAGAGTATTAATCGATAATTTGGGATACGTCTTCAGGCTCGACTCTGAGCTGGACAGAAGAACCAGAGGTAACGGGACTTATGAACTGGCTGAGGAGGTCAGGAAGAAGATCCTGTGAAGGATTTCCTGTTTCATCGAACATGCAAACTTGACTAGCTGCTCAGCAGTAACCCTCTGTTTGGTGTGAGGCAGTGTGGGGAGGGTGGTTAGGAGGCAGCTTCACAGTTTTTAGACAGCAAGAGGCACTTGCTGCACACCACCTGAGGCTGTATCCGTGAAACTACCGAAAACCCTCGTGGCGTTGAACTGGATCCCAAGGAAACACTGAGAGGCACCTGAAGATACTTTGTGCACTCTGGATGGTCACACCATCAATAACGCTGCGTCTGGGTGTCTGTGTTTTAGGGGCACGCACATACTTGTGCTCAAGCCAACATCTGTTCTGATTGGGAAGCTATCAGGCAGACACTGCAACCTTGTCAAGTGTTTGCAAAATCAGGACAAGTTCTCGTAGCAGTGTTGTGCCCTGACAAGTTTTTTATCCTTTTGTTTAGCTAAGATTTCCTATCTGTAGGTATATCTAACAAAGCAAATGTGATTTTGTGTTGGATCCAGACTTAAAATGGGAAAAAACCTCCTGTTGTGCAGTACTGAGCTAAGTAAATCTCTTAATGTTAATTGGGAAAGGTGGTCAGCTCTGCAGCCCCCTTCAGTGGCTTTAATCCCTTTTATTAAAAATTAGTTTTGCAATCTGTGCAGCTTTTTCTGTGTAGCTGCTTTACTGCTGTCCCCATTTTACTCCTTCATATGGGACTAATAGATTGCATATTCGCTCGATGCCGTGATTTATTGGGAAATGACTTTTTGCAAACTTTATGCTTCACAGGAATTCTTGGCACCAGATGAAAGCTAATAAATTACATTGTCGTGTTCAATGACAAGTTTAATAAATAAAACATTGTTTCTGTTACCCAGAAGACAAACACTGGTGCAGAAATTATTAGTGATTGTGGCAAAAGGTCAAGATGAATTGCCTGTTCCCAGAAAGTCTTGCTGCTGGTCCATCTGGCTCTTCTGTGTGTATGTGGTGGCTCTTCTCATGGGACAGGTGATGGAGACTTGTGTTGGACTTGAAACTAGAGTGATAAATCTGTTTTGAAAGTAAATGCCAGGATCTGGATCTTGAAATACATCCTTGCTGAGAAGGAGAGGCCAAGCAAGTGTTAATTTTTTTCACTGCCCGCTGGACACCTCTGCAGATGTGCTAACAGGAACTGAAAGGCAGGTAGTTGAAAACAGCTGCAAGAACTGCAAACTAGGTGCAGAATGTACCCCGGGAGGTGCAGAAGTCTTTCTTCAAAAGCCAGGCGTGGGTTACAGTGCCATGGCCAGCTCTGCACTATCAGGGTGGCTGGTTTTTTCTGGATAGATGTAAAGCATCTCAACAAATAGTTGTTCCATGAGACTGAGCTTTTTAATAAAATAATGCGAGCAGCTCTGCTTTAGTTGGGAACTAACAGCTGGAAATGCCTTCAGTGTGTTATGATTCACTTGGTAATTGTTTCTAGAGTTGAGCTTGGATGTTGGGTAATGTTCCGTGAACAATGCTTACATGATTCGGAGGTAGGAATGATGAAGTGAAGTCAAACCCAACCTGTGATTGAAGAGGATGCTTAAGAGCATCGAACAGCAAAGCAACAACCAAGGATTTGGTGAAACAGTGATGGCAATCTTTGAGGTGCTCATTGAGCTTGAACGGAGACAGAGGTCTCTAGGAGTTGCTCCTAGAAGACCACTGCCGCTCCTCGAATCTGTCTAGGACTTGCCACAGTTGTGCTGTCAGCCTGAAATGGTGAGAAGTATCCAGTGTCACCAGCATGCTGGGGGCAGTGAAACTTCAGCTGCCTCATTTGCTCTCCTTCCCGTAGATTATTTTAGTCCTTTGGAGCAGATGTGTCAGTTACTCTTTAAGGAAGAGATCCCTCCTGAGCACTGGTCTTTCTGCTAAAATCTTCCAATCCATTGCTTCTTGCTTTTCTTTTAATCTTGACACCTTCTCACTTTTAATTCATGGAACAAATGCTTTTAGCAATCAGTCTGTTTGGGCTTGACCGCAGCAGAAAATGTGACCACAGCAGATTGAGCTGAGCGCGTTGATGCACGGTGTGATCATACATGTCTGAGGTGATACAAGCTGCTGGATCGCATCCTCACCAGGGAAGACAAAGCTACAAGTAGTTCAAGAGAAGGAGAATGCAGTCTGCACCAGTAGTTGGGGGATCTTTGGCCTGTTCTCTGACCTGTTCTCTTGTAGCTATCTGCAGCATAGTGTATCTTCAGCTTTTATTACATCTGATTGTTTCTTAAATGTGCTATGGCTGCTTCTCCCACCAGCACACCTGGCTGTCAGGAAGCTGCGATTTATGAGCATGTTACAAATAGTTTCAGATAGAACCTGCCAGAAGAGAGCTAATAGTCAAGGGAAAAATAATGTAGGAAAACAGATTGCAAGGAAAATGTGCAGCTGATGGAAACGTCATGAGTGCAGAACTTGCCTGGGGTTCATAGATCGTCCAGAGTTATTCCCCTTCCCATCTAACATCCTAAAAAGTGAATGCTGACAGCTGGGAAGGGAATCCTGCAACTTAACATACTACTGTACTTTTTATTACACAGGGGTTACAATAATTCAAGCCTCTGCTCAAGCTCCTAGCAGTAATAATGTTCTCCTGTCGTGTGATTTGAACAGGGAGTCTCCTGCCTTTGGAGCTCTGGAAGTTGGCAAGGATTAAAATGACAAGCAGGAGGGGAAGCTGTGTATCTGTTTCAATTAAAAAAAAATAGTGTTTTAGTACCACAAAGCTGAAACATTAGTCAGACATTCCTGTTGGGAGAACTGACAGGAAATAATATGATTTACAATCTGGGGTATGTCCGCAACATAAAAGGAAGGGGCGGGGGAAGTAATTTGCTGGTTGTGTATTTCTGGCCCTGGATTAATTTATGAAGATATTTTGCTTGTAAACTGACCAGGAACCAAAGTAATCTGGTGTGTGATTGCTTCAAATGGCCTGAGTTGAGCAAATGTTCTATTTTTGGTGTCCCTTCAGGTTTTTATTTTGTATCTCTCTTCTCTGAAAATTGAGATGCCAGCTTGTACTTGAAATTTGGGTAACTTTTCAGATACCAGACTTGAGCAAAAATTGTGCCTAAAGCAACTCAGACCTTTGTTTCATCTGTTCTAACCCAGCTGTCCTAACAGCCATGGCATTTTGGGGCCAAACATGGGCAGCACAGGCCAAATAACGAATGTTCTTACTACATGTGTGGGGCTTTTCTTAGCTTAATCCGAACGGAAGTAATTTTTAGGTCACCCAGTCCCCCTCAGGTGACATGAAAGATGGGAAAGGGGGTAGGTTGCATGATCCTGCCCTGAGTAGAAGTGTTACTTTTGGTTTGGTGACCCAAGTGGCTTCTTTTCCAGAAGGGCTAAAATAGGGAGAAGCAGGACTGAACTGCCTCAGCTGGTTTCTCTGTGTTCAGGAGTTAGCTCAGAGTGTGGTGTTAATACAGAAATACAATGCAGAAGTGAGACCAGCCTGGTTTTCTTTTTGAAGAAACTGCCTGTCTATGTTTATGCTTGGCAATAGTGTAGTCAGATGAGCAGGGGTGATTGGAACAAAGCTGTGAAGACCAGGGAATTAAATCTGCAGGTCTTTGTGATAAATAGAAGCAGATTCCTGCTGATGGTAAGGCTGGGAGCTTTGAACAAAATCTCTTACCTCCCTTCAAGTGGAGTGGCTTAACCTTTGAGATGGTTAGAGCTGCATGTTCGTGTAAACCTTCTTAAAACCTGGAGTATGGGTGAAGTCTCAGGTAACCAGCAGAGGAGAGCTGTTGGAACTTCTGAAGAAAGCTTCTGAATTTCCATGAGTATATTTAGTGAAAGGCATCTGTAGAGATACCCTCTAAAAAGATGTGCCAAATACTTGCAGGTAGTAACTCAGCAGGTTGCTGGGGCTGCTGAGAAGAGCAGCACAGCCTCTGTGCTGTGTTACTGGTTCTGCCAGCAGCACTGGTGTTTGAAAGGCTCTGGGTATCTATCTTGGCTTAGAAGAGCTTCCTTTATCAAGTGATGATTCTGATATAATGCAAACATGGCATGGTGATTACCTTGGTCTGGCAGGGCACATTTGAGTGTAGCAGCTGTGGGTAGTAGTTTCCTTGCTTCCAGGTTTGTGTAATCTTGGGTCAGGCCCCGTTGCCTGTGGCTCTCAGCACAGAGCATCCCTGTCCAGGAGGACAGTTCCTTCCTGTGGAGGACATTCCTTCCTGTGGAGGAATAGCTGGCATGAGCTATTCCTCCACCCTGTCCCCCTCAACTTAAGGAGCTTTAGGGGATGTGACCAGTAAGTCAAAAGGAAGTTCAGCATTCTCTTTCATGGTAACTGTGTACAAAGATAAGGTCAGAAGAGTCTTTTGCTCTTAAGATGAGTAACAGTGACCACAGCTTACCCTTGGGTGAAGAACTGAAAACAAAACGCATTTTCTTACACAATCTACAAACACACCTCAAAACCACTGAACAGAGCCAGAATCACAGTGTGCTTTGGGTTGGAAGGGACCTCAAGGGTCATCTATTTCCAACCCCCTGATGTGGGTGGGGAAAACTCCACTAGACCAGGATGCCCAAAGTCCCATCCAAGCTGGCCTTGAACACTTCCAGGATCGCTGAGGCTTCCACAACCTCCCTGGGCAACCTGTGCCAGGGCCTCCCCACCCTCAGAGTGAAGAATTTCTTCCCAATGTCTAATCTAAACTGTTTCTTCTATTTGTGTTTTCTCCATGGAAGGACATCTGCCCGTACCCAGCTTCAAACACTACTGCTTACAGTATGGAACAGTTTAAAGTATACAAGCATGCCTCTGTGCAACTGCACATTTATACAGCTGATTTGATTTTCTTTTTTTCCAGTGCTACTTGTTTTCCTTTGAGCCTCAGCACAAAGTGCCTAAATGACCAGAGACCTGTGGTAGTTCTGAGGGGTTTTCTCTTTTGGAAATAAGCTAAGTACAGCAGGGAGGCTGAAGAGAAGAGCAGATGCAGGCAAAGGAAGCTAAACAAACATAACTACTTCTGTAGACATATTCATAACATTTTTCCTTGTGGTGGTATCATGGGAATGCTGTAGCAGATGCATAAGTGGAGATTCTAGATAGCCAAACATCTTTAGAGGGAACTTATTAAGGAGCTTTCATCTAAGCTAATATTTTCAGTCTCTCAGATTCCTGTGATCCCTAAATCCTTCAGTGGCTTGAGCTGTAATAAAACTTCATTTAGAATTTCTGTCTGAACTCGGTACTCCTCCACAGGAGCTCTGTGCTGGATGAAACAGGAATGGTGGAAAACAGCCTGGTATCAAGTAAACACTAAGCTCATTAAGTCCTGCAACCTCAAAGAGCTTGGCTTTTAGTGCAGCCCAGACTGGGAGACAGGCTGTCTAATCACCTTCTCAGTGAGCAGGGCTTTCTAAGCCTCTCCATGGCTAAAGGCAAGGATTCTGTAGAAATGTTTTGTCTGGAGATCTGTTAAGAAAACCTGTCTTCAGTATGCAATATTACAATGAGCAAATGAAAATCCAGAGCAGGTGAAGTTAAGGTTGTAGAACCAAGGATGTTGGGTCAGCTGTAGTGAGGTAGTTGACATATATCCCCATCTTGGCCATCACTTTTGTCCATGAATGTGGTGATAGTTCAGTGATCAATTTGGGGTTGCTTTCCAAGTTAAATAACTTCAGGCTCATTGCAGCAAAGGACTTGATTGTCCCATTACCCGAGTGTTTAGAGGATGGGGGATTATAGATGTTCCTTAACTGCCTTCTCCTTCAGTGACTGCAGGTGACTGTCACCACCTTCTGTTCTGGGAGTCAGTTTTTCAGGCTGCAGGCTCAGACCTGCAGCAGGTGACTGCAGATCTATGGGATGTGATGTTGAACTCTGCAGAGCTGGAGTATTTTGCAAAGATGATGTCCTGTAACCTGAACTGGATGTGAAGTAAATGCATCATCTCTCCAGACTGGGCTGTCTGACTTGCTGGCTGTAAAATGTTTCTTTTTTGATAGTGAGTGGGTAGTATCTTTTAAGAACTGCTTTCATAATGAATGTCTACTGAACTGAGAGCCCCCTCCTTTCCTCCTTGCTGGGCTATAGCTTAATTGCAGGAAACTTTGCTTCCTCTTTCTCCCTGACCAGGGGACTGCAATTTGAATAATGTGATAATGCAACTGCTTTAGTGCTGAAGCCTTCAATGAAACTTCTGGAGCTCAACACGGGAGGGAGAAGTTAAAGCTAAACTCATTTAAAGCTAAACATTGCAAAGAAAAAAAAGGGAAGGGATGAAGCAGTGAGAACAAACTGGCTGTGCTTCAGCTGCCTGTGCTGACCAAAGAAACTTGGGTGCATTTTGGGCACTGTGAGGTTTGTGTGAAAGTGTTTTTTGGTGAGAAGGAGAGCTAAAGGTTATGTCAAAAGTGTGGTTCAGCTCATCAGGTGTTCGTGGTATGGTTTGTTGCACGTTTTCTGACTGAAGTGCAGTTGAAGGGTTTGTTGTTGTTTGGTTTGGTGGCAGAATTGCATGTGAGACAAGCTGTAATAACTCCTTTGGAGTATGTTGCTGTGATTTCTCCAGGTATCTCAAGTCCCTGGTTTCTCAGATGCAGTCTTTGTTTTGTAGCAGGAAGGAAATAAAGGGCCATACTTTGTGTGCAAGTTTCTCTCTTTTATTTTTTGGATAAAGCTCAAGGAGGGTGAGAGCTTTGTGCTGGAGCAGAATTTGTCTTGGATGCTAGTTATCTCAAGCTGAATGGCATGGCTACAGATGAGGAAATGTTCAAACTGCTTTGGAAAGAGGAACTTTCAGTTCCCTAACCCAGATTATTGTTGAGATGACGTGAAAAAACAATGCATTAAACATTTGCACAAACACTGGCAACACTTCTGGTGAGGTAAGGGCTGGAAGCCTTTCCATCAGCAACACAGTGGCATGTAACCAGTTAAAGCTGCCCTGCAGTCTTGAGTAACACCGAGTCAGTAACCCATAATCAAATGGTACTTTATTGAAATCTATTGTAGTAAGACAAAACCTGCTGCTTAAGCTATAAACTCTGTCTCTGGTATCAGAGGAGTTGACAAGCACCGTGGTTGTTTGTGTGTGAACAGGATGTTACCTGGATGTACATGTGACAGAGGGATGTTCTTGTTTCTGCAGAGTGACCAGCAGCTGGATTGTGCCTTGGATTTGATGAGGCGTCTGCCTCCACAGCAGATAGAGAAGAATCTCAGTGACCTCATTGACTTGGTGAGTATTGGATGCTCTAATGAAGTAATGGCTCAGAGTTCTGGGTGTGACACAGATCTGGTATGTAAGAATATTTTCTGAAGTGTCTCAGAGGTGTGGTGGTGTGATTCTGTCCCTGTGTTTTGGTGAGGAAGAAGAATGCAGCGATTGTCCAAACAATGTCAGGAATCTACATGCTTATTTTGGGCAAGCCAACAGGTCCTGACTACTGTGTATGCACGGACACACGTTGGGTAAAGGGTCATTAGCAGCTTTCTTGATGAAGTCATCACCAGTTTGGAGGCTGCTGTTTAGGAGAAGTTAACCTGGTACAGTTGTACGAGGTTGCTGGGTGCCCTTGTACCTGTGTGGTGTCTCCTGATAAGCTGTGTGCCTGTTTGGATCTTGACACAGGGCTCATGTGGTAGGTACAGGGGATGTGCGGTAGCATGTGCTTGAGATGTTACTGAGACAGAATATTGCAGAACAGTCTGGAGAATTCCCAAATCTATTTACAATTTATGCTATATCAGGTATTCTATGATCTCTGGAGTATCCAATAAAACCTCTTGGCCACAAGTCTTGTGTTGATACCTGTTTTCCACTTGCCTTGATGCTTTTTTTCCTTCCAGAAACTGCTAATGAAGAAAACTAACATCAGAGGGACGTGTGTGCTCATTGCTAGCTGTATAGGGACGTGTGTGCTCATTGCTAGCTGTATAGGATTAAGTTGAGCATCCTGGGATGTGCAGTTGGGCTGTAATAGCCTGAGCTAGTGTCAACTGTCCCTGGAAACAGTGCCTGGCACAGATGTCTCTGGAGCAACTTAAAGTATTACAGAAATACGGATTTAATCTCTATAGAACCTACTATATGTGCAGCTGGGAGAGCTTGTTTCTACTCTCTGGTCTCAATATATGGCTTATTTCTGATCTAGGCTTCTAAATTTTGTCAGACAGAGGACATTGAGAGTTAGACCTTTGAGTTAAGCCTTCCTCTTCACTCTAGTGAGTACTACATCCCTTTTCTGTGCAAGATTGAATTTTATTGCATGATGCTGACAAAACCAGTCCAAGAGAACCTAAAAAGCTGATTGTTCTGCACATAGCAGCTCTTTGAGCTAGTACTTCTTAATTAAATTACTTCAACTGTGTCCAAGCTGTTTATCTTTGTGTGTGGAAGATCGGCTGCTTAACAGGTAAAAGTGTAGCTGAGGAGCTCTGCTCTTGAGAGGTATTGAAGCTGGCGTTAGCAAACTTGGGAGGAGTCTCATGGTGCAGAAGTTGTGGCTTAAATTCATCCTGAGACTTCAATTTATCAAACTATTTAGTTACATAAGCCAAGGTACAGGTAAGGAAGCTCAGTGGGTCAGGAAAGAAATTATTCCCTGCAGGAAGGGATTATTTCTCTGTCTTGAAACCATTTAGTAATTGGCTACATCTGTGCCCCCAAAACTCTTGGCAACCTAAAGCATCATTTTTGTGGCTGTTGCTGGAGGTAGGACACTGAACAACTAAATCATTGATATGATCTGGTGTGACACAGTTGGTTTTCTGATGGAATTTGGAAGACTGAACTGGTATCAAGGTTTGAGCAGCTCCAAGGACCATTCAAAACAACGAGCTGTTTGGGGAGCTATGGTAACCTTGACTCTGTCAGTGGTATGAGGGGGTTTTAATGACTCAGAAAATTGCTGGTTACCTCTAAATGTTGGAATGGCTTTTGGATGGTGCTCATTAGCGCTCTACATGCTTTCCATCAGCAACACACTCGCTGGGCTTCTTTTCATCCTGCAAGTGTAACATGAAACAGAGCAGTTTGGTGCTTGTTAGGAGGGTCTGTGTGATTCCCACACTAGCATTGCAGGCCCTTCTTTGTGGTGGAGATGAAATAATTTGTTAAATCTAGTGTGATTTCTTTACTGTTGAGACATCTGTAGACCTCTTCTGCAGCTCAGTCTCAGGCTGACCTCTGCAAGACTTCACTTTAGCTAGACAAGAGCAGTGTATATGCTGCCACTGCCACCTGTAAGAGTTCCAAAAACATCACGAGCCAGACTCAAGCACATAGTTTTTTGACTTTTTTTGGCAAGTTTCATCCAAACCTTTACAGCTGACGTTTTTATTCTGTTTCCTGTACCAGACAATCACCTCCTTGAAGCAGAAGGTCAGGCTCCGAACGCGTGGTGAGCAGGAGCAGGTTCATTAAACTTGAGACAGAATTATAAAAGGTGGCACCCTGACTTCTGCTGCCTTTGTGCTTGGTTTCCTTGCTTCATTGCACTGCTATGTTGGTGTGGACTTGAAGCAGAGGCCCATATAATTACTTATATATAATAATTCTTTTTTTGTTGTTGTTGTGAAGTGTAGGTTATTTCTTGAAGTCTGCTTGCTTGCAGCTCAGCATACTGTAGTCTTTCTATAGGAATTGGTCTCCAGACTGCTGACTGTAGCTACTCTTTTGATGTTTGCCTAAGATCCATTGAAAGGAGATGAAGATGACTTGGAAATGTCTTCTGTATGCAAAATGGTTTCTAAAGCTACTGCAATGAGGAGCTGATGTTTACTTCTAGGCTTGTGTTCCTGCTGAGAAGGATAAGCATGCTCAGTTCCTTCCCTGAGGTCCCTCTTGCTCTGTCAAAGCCATGCTTTGCTGCTGCTTTTTCATAGATCATCTTGGTGCCAATATGAGTATATGGAACAAGTTCAGGCTGTATATTGCTGCCCCCAAGTGTTGGGCTGACAAGGGAAAGGCTCCAAACTTGAACATGAAGTAAAAAGGTGAGTGGAGGAAGAGAGTTTTTGGGTCACTGGCCCTCATCAGACCAGACACTTTTCATTCATTAGCCAAACAGTTTGTGGTTTGCCCTTTTACCACATCTGTTGTTGCATTTTTCAGGCTGCCGAGTCTTCAATTAGAGTTCATTAGGAACCTTGTCAATCACAGGACTCCAGAAGCCTTGCCTGAGAGAAGCTGTGCGTGGTGTTGGTAATGTGCCTTGGCATAAAATACTCTGGTTGGAATTCAGTTAGTCATTATTTGTAAATAGACTGCTTGGAGGCTGTCAAAAGGTACAGGAGGACCTCTGAATCTCTACGAAAAGAGTTCAGAGTAGGTACGTACCTTTTTAAGGACAACTAATTTAAATTAGAATAATTTTCCATCTAGCTCCTCTAGAAACTGTGGTAACCTGCCAGCCAAGCCTGAACTGTAACGCTGTTCCCCTAAGAGAAGCAGTAAAGTGGTTGCACAGTTCTTACATGGAGATGTCATGAGGAAAGGGCAAAAGTACTGTCTCCCATCCTTGTTTCCTCACACTGTCTGGAATTTGCTGCTGCTGATACCCTGTGCTGTGTGTAGAAGTTGGCTATGAATCACATCTGTTCTTATCACTGCTGCAAGGGGAATATTAAGGATATTTTCTGGGTGGAAATGTTTCTGTATCAGTTAAGAGTGAGATCTTGTTTTGGCTCATGGGAATCAGAGCGGCACAAAGTAAGGAAGCTGGTAGAACTGGTTTATATGGAAAATCAGAACAATCTGTCAGAATTGTCTTCCTCCTTCCTTTCTCTTAAGAGTAATAGTACAGCACGTCAGCCCCCATGTGCTTTGAGCTGTGCTCTTACCAAAAGGAACCCCGAAGCAGGCATCAGCTTTTGGGTAGTGTTGCTACCATAGAAATGGTAGTGTAGGAAGTACCCTTAACAGGGTGGGTGTGTGGTGGCTGGGGGCATGGCATGTCCTTCAGAACCCTTATGGGAGCTTTTTGGGTTTGTTTGGCTTGGGTTTTTTTGCAAGACTGCTTCCCTGATGTGTTGGAGAGGCACCTCCTGAAAAGGTGGAATATAGAAGTTGGATTGATTGTGCTCATGGGGCACATGTGGCAAAGAAGGGGTCTGTGACAGGGTTGTCTTGATGGCTTTGACTTGAGCGGGGCAGTTGATGTGCTCTCAATCTTGGCAGAAGTTAAGCTGGTTCCTTTTGCAAGTACAAATTTCCATCTAATTTGGATGTTTGCCCGTGTGTATAATATAATTAGATGAAAAATCCAGCTGACTCAGAAAAATCAGGTGGCTGGCATGAAGTGGGGATGGGGAATCATCCTTCTAAAACCGAATCACAAAATGGACAAGTGGACTCTGCCAGGAGAGCAGGGTTTGCTCACAGCCACAACTTTCTTCCTCTCTTTTCCCAGTAAGACTGGGAATCCATATTATTTATTCAAATAGTACTCAACCTATTCCCAAAAGTGAAAGCTTTCATGAAGTACAGAATCAAGCTCTGCAGACCTGCAGAATTAAAGCTGGAGGATGTTTCAGGCAGTAACTTTACTGGTTATTTTTCAAGGCTCTGTTTGCAATTAAAGATCTGGTTGGTGATCATCTTTGCTTCCTCATCGCAGGAGAAGGCTTAAGTGTGTTTAGTAGAATGTGTTACTGTATAAAAACTCCCAGAGAGATGAATTTAAGAATGTAGAAACTGATTTTGAAATGTTTGAGCAGTACTCAGGACCTTGCCGCAGGTATCTAGTGTGCTTCCAGGCGAGGCTCCAATCTGCTTGTGAGCCTTCAAGTAACTGAAGATATATGAAGCTAGAGAATTTATCCCCAGGAAAACTTCATTGCTTGGGCTGCATAGACCGTAAAGAACATGAGAATGTGACTGGAGCTTTTTGTATTTGGAGTCCAAGACCTTAAGCAGTATGCAGGATCGAGGAGAAAGATAAAATAATTGGATGCAGCTGGCCAGCTGAACACCTCGTGAGGGTGGAAGATGTTTTAACAGGGAAAAAAATCAGACCCAGTGAAAATTTGTAAAGAAAACAGTGGAAGCAGAAGTGCATTGACAGCCTTGTGGTCTCAAAGCTGAGTGTCCGGCAGTTCTTCCTGGACATACTGCTGTGAGCCACAGGCTCGAAGCTACCAGCACCCGATGGGCATTCTCTTGTGTGGGTTATTGGCTGAAGAACAGGGCTCTGGCTCTCTGAAGTACTTCATGGTTATTGAGAGCCAGCTTTCCATTTGGTTAGTGGCCATAAGCTTTTCCAGCTAGAAAAGATTACCTCTGGAGATCTGGATGGTAATTGGAGATAGTGATTAACATATGTAAATTGTTAATGGGGCGCTTGGCGTAGAGCTGGCAACTCCACTTACTTGCACCAGGCTGTAAAAGTGAATTTCACTTCTGGCTCCATATGAACTTTTTCTTTTTAAGCCTAAACTCTCCCTTTTCCCCTCCAGGCTCCTGCCACTGCACTGCTGGTGTTAGAGACCCTTAAGGCGTTTGTTTAAATATCTTTCTTAAGGAGTGTGTGGGGGAGATCGTTTGATGAGCTTGAATCCTTAATTAGAAACCTATCCAACCTCTTCTAAAGAAAAGCTAGGATATAGGAACTCTGCTGGAGAGAGGCTGCCTCTGTGTATGCCTTAATTGTTGCTGGATATCTCCAAGACCAGCTGGACTCTTGACACAAATAGTCAAGACTTCCCAAGATACTGATACGCTGTGATGGCTCATGGGACTTGTGGCTGGTAATGAGATACAGAAGCCTTCACCTGCAGGTCACTAGTCAAAGTCTAGGGCAGCCTAGCTGTGCCTGCCAGATGGCTAGCTTTTGTTTCTCAGTAAGCTGCAGAATGCTGAAGCTAGCAAAAGCCCTGTTTTATCCAGCAAAGCAGAGGAAGAAAGCCAAGGATCCTGTGTTTTGAACAGTAGGGTTTTTTTAAAGTAGTTCCTTCAGCTGAATTGAAAAATGCTGTAATTAATGTAATGTTTCTGTTCTGACACAGCTAACTAGATCTCAGATCTGCACTCTTGTTAACGTTTGCCTTTTTCCAGAAAAGCTGATTGGTTTAAACCTTGGTTTCTTCTCATTCTTGCAGTGCTGGAATTCAGTGCGAATACTTGAATAAAGCTGAGCCATTTCCAGTATCAATTACATCTGGCCTGGAACACAAAAGTCCATTTAAGTGTCATTTAATAAACAAAGCTTGATGAATGTGTGGCCCTTGGACATCTGATGGATCAAATTAAGGTTTAGCAATGTGTGGATTTGTGGGAGTGACTTTACTAGTGGTTTTAGGCCCGAGATGAGTGGAGCCAGGCTTCCCTCTTGAGTTTCCACAACATCCGTTAGGCTGTGTCTGTGTTCGGCAGGAACAGGAAATTCTGAGGCTGTGGAATGACTCAGAAAAATTATAATAATATTTTATTAGATGCTGGCCTGGAGGGGAGGAATCCAGGCTGAAGGGGGGTCGTGTGCCAGAATGGTTATTTTACAGGAGCACTGGGTAACGTGCGTGGGCTCCTCTTTGCATTGGAGCGGTTTCCCCAAGCGACACGGGCAGCGGTTTTCTCCACTTCTGGAGTGATGTAAGTTGTCTAAGGGAAAAAAAAAAAAAAGAAAGAAATCCAGACTTAAGAGTTCACATGCAATTAAAATACTCGCTTTCCTCTTTGGGATGTGGCTTTTAATTAAAAACTGCTCTAGTCACATGTGTATTCAGATACCTGCGTGTTACAGGCACAAATTCAAAACACAAATGGGTTTGAGTGCTGCCTGTGCTGAGCTTTTGAAGCTCACTTTTGTCTTCCTTCTGATTCACTAAGGGAAAATGTGTTTCATCTTTTAATTTTTCTGCATTTAGCATAGTTTTCCAGTGCGTAAGGTTCCTGTGGAGGTCAGTGCTCACTGACCTCTGAATAAACACGGGAAAAGACTATTTCCAAGTCCAGAACTTTACCCTAACAATGTTGCTGTTTCAGTTGTAAACATGATTCACTTCAGGGCTGTAGAAGAAAGCAGTGAACTTGGCTGTGCAAGTGAAGTACACCAGGAAGCCAAAACACTTACCGCCCTGAACACGTAAGATGCAGAATTTGACGCAGTTCAGCCAGCACGATCAAAGCAGGGATGGAGAGGAAGACATGAAGAGCTGCAGTAATGTTCTTCTTTCCTCTAAACGTTTTTAGATGCTGCTTGAGTCGTATTTTTTTTTAAAAGAAAAAAAATACAGAAACAGATGATTAGTTGATAAGGTCTTTTACCAAAAAGCGAGTGGAGAAGGAATGGTTATTAGGTTAGCTACTCCAAAAAGTGTATGGTTTCGACTTTGGCACAAGCGATTATTTGTCTTGATAGCAGAGCAGTTGACTTAATTAAAACACTGTCCACATACCTGGCTTGCTCTGATGGAGAATACTGTTACACAAGACAACAGAATCCTTGTTCAACACGCAGGAGAGTATGCTTGACTCACTTCTCCTTCAGTTTTTCTTTCCTCTCTACTACACTTTCATTGTATATCATCTTGGAAAAAAAATATACCCCACAAACACAGTGCCCTGTTGCACAGTACCTGCTTCTGAATGCTGCTGCTGTTCCAGGCTGCACAGCCGAGCTGGGACCCCCCCAGATTCCTCCCTCTTTTCTTTACTAATTCACATGGAGGGTGGTCTCGCTCCACGCAACCACCCTAATAGATGATTGAGTGCTTATTTGTGGAAACATGGGTGCATTAGGGTTCAGAGTACACTGTGGACCAAATTAAGTTAATGATGGCCTGTAGCTAAAGATGGAAGGTTAAGATTGTATTCTACACTTGATCTGGCACTGCTTAGAGTGGGAAAAACCTGTGTCAAAATAAAGATGGTAGCCCAGTCTCTGCTTATAAAACAATCCTCATGGCTTCAATGTTTCCATCTTAGTGACACTTATTTAGAGTGAGTGTGATGAATAGAAACAAATCACTGCTTTGGCATTTCAGTATTTGGCCGGGGGGGGGGTGTTAATTGTCACATTTCTAAATTTAAGTCAAATTTCTCTATAAAATGACAGCTGGAGACATGTACTCGGGTACATTTTGGCCTTCCAGTTAATGTAGAACAAGCTAATAAGAAAATATAACGATGCAAATCCAGTGTCTCGGATTGATCAGTTGGCCTTCAAAGCAGAGCTGCCTTTGCTGGGATCAGGAAATTTGGATGTGTTCTTGCTAAATATAAACTGAATTCAGCAAGAGTCTGAACGTGTGCAGAGATAGTTGAACTGCTTTAGGAAGGTTCAGGATTTGCCACGGAAGAATTTAAGGAAAGGCCTGTGCAGAGTGTAAAAATTCAGAAGGAGTCAAGTAGTGTCATGAACACGTAGCTGAAGTGTTTAAAGCTGCAGATTACCTTGTTCAAATTACTGCTTTGTTAAGCAGCTTTGTAATGGAGAAGGGGAAGACCAGTATCCATAAATCTTGTAAATTCAGTCTTTGAAAGGAATATAGCAGCTGCTGAAAGTTGCTGTAATAAATGCTAGAAAAATGGTTCTTTTTAGAGTAACTGTGCCATACTTGAGTGTTTTTCTAATGATTAGGATTACATGAGGAGTAGTTCCATCAGCTGGAAGATCTCTGTTCTTTTTATAAATGATGTTGAAATTTTTGGATACTTCCAAGGGAGATGAACAGGATTGTCTTCTCTGTTTTATTCTGAAAGAAGGAGGGGAAAAAACCTATTGCCTGAAGTCCTGTAGAGTGTGTGTACCAAAGAGACAACAGGTATATAGCATGCTATTACAATGGAGTGTTACAGTGTACTGAGGTATTACATTCTGTAAGTATATGGCATAATGCATTCCCTGTTATAGGGGTAAGGCTATCCATGTAAAAATGACTGTGCTCACAGATATCTGTGTTACCACATCATCCAGAGATAAGTTTCTTCACCATTACTACATGGAAATTAAATAGATAGTATCTTAAAACCAGTGTTAAGGGTTCCTTCTAGTCAATAGGAGACTGTGCTCTCTCACTGAGCAGTATGGAAACACCACTCTAGGCATGTGCTCTTTTTAAAAGAAAATTAAATTTTAAAATTATTTGAGTGGCTTTTTGTGAGCGGCTTGAATTGTGATGGTTATTGGAGCTTTTCTGTAGGGGAATGGACTCTGTAGAGTTTGGGATTTCTTTTGGAAACGCTCTGTGTGTATATCTGAGTTGGAAGAATTGTACAGCGAGTGTCAGCTGTGTAGCACAGAGCTTTTCCCAGAGAAATTCCATAGAAATAGCCTAGGAAAAACACCACTTTTCCTCCAAATTGTTTTTTCCTCTCTATAACTCATTCTAAACACGTGTCAAAGTGAGGAGTCAGTTCCTCCACTCGTATCTCCGTGCTGATGGGTGGCTGGCCAAGGAGCAGCCAAGAAAAAGGACTATATTCTGCTGGACACTCTTAGGAACAAGGCAGAGCACAGCTCTTAATGCTGAGGTGCTTTGGGTCTCGTTGTGTGCGCATCCGAAATGGAAGCAGTCATCTCAAGTTGCTCTCTGCCTGAAGAGTCAGCCTAAAATTAATAGCTAATGGAGAAGCAAAGGAAGAGACAAAGTGGAACCAGATGGGCTCCCAAACACAGATACATAATTTCACCCCACTTGTGCCACAACGCTGCTGATTTGTGGCAGCTCCGTGGAGCATGAGGGTTGTCTGTTTTCAGAAAAAATAAAGATTTCCCTAAAAGCTGCTTGCTTCCTGTCCCCCTGTATTTACTCAGTGAATGCCTGATGATTCTGCAGTTGCTTCAGCCAGGTCTCCAAGTATCAAATGATGAACACCAACGAGAAGCATCTAGCTTTGTATAGAAGTACTTAGCTGTCCTGGTCTTCAGTCTGGGCTCTTCAGTTATCACTTGTTACCACATTACACTGTGTACAGAATGAAGTAAAAAACNGGGGGGTTCAGGACTATCAGTAACTTTATCAACCATTTCTTGGTTTTAATCTTGGTCTTACGTGTTTGTGGGGCGATTGTGTGAGTTGGGTGTCACACCTCTTGCTAGCCACATCTTGGTTTGTGCTTTGGTCTTTCTGGGATTCATTGATCTTTGGCAGTCATGTTGTTTTATAGCTGTCCCTGCTTCCTTTGACTTAATATCCTCTGCATATTATTGCCTTGTCCTTGGGATTAGAAATGTTTTCCTTTCAGGCAGTTTGATCTCTTCCATCACATCTAGTGCATTAAAATAGTTTGTGTTCATCCTTTTGGGAGCTGCTGCACCCCTGCTTTGCTTTTTGTCCTCTGGGCTTCTATCCTTTGAAATCATACCAACCAGTTCACTGAATCAGTGGCTTGAAGAGAAGAAAACACTTCCAAATTTTCCTTATTCCTCCCTCCTGTTTTAATATCTTATGAGCTGTGAATTCATTGCTTCATGATTCATTTTACCCTGGGTTGCCTTTTGTCTTTGTGTTCACAATCAGGTGGCTGTCTCTGCAGTGTCAAATGAAATGCAGAAGAGATTCCACATTGCTTATTTCTTTTGTCTTCTGTACATGTGTTACCACCAGTGTATTCAAGATTGGCCTATATTCTTTTACGTTTTACTTTAGCCCCTTTTAGGGAGATCTGGAATGATTTGTTGATCATCCCTCAGATGGATTGGGGTGCACTCTGCACATGGGGGAGATGGAGGGAGCTGCTAGCATGGCCAAAGCCACAATGCTGGAGTATCGATACCGGTAACAGGACTGCTCTCAGCTCCAGAACATGAGACCATGAGATGGGCTTTGCTTGATGTGCTTGTGCACACATCCCTCCTGATGTCATCTCATCTCTTTGCACTACATCAAAGCCTCTCTGCCACCTTAAAGGCAGATCTTGTAGTCTCTCTCCACGTGAAGTGCATGGAGACAGCTGGGATTAGGAATCCAGTACAAGCTACCTGTGTAGGAGATGTATTTGGTTTTCTCTGTGCACACACAGACACACACTTATTTTTATTAGCCAACATGGTAATGTTTGGCCAGCTGCCTGGAAACTATTCTAAACTCTATCCAGAGTGGGACCTTGTGAAAAATACCCGCTGGTGTATGGATGGTGTATTCTTTTAGCAGGTCCCTTGTTTCCACTCCATTATAAATATTTACCTTTATTCATCAGTCCTTGACAATCACTTTACTGGCCGTCCTTGGCAAGAAGTGAACATGGAGAATGTATATATTGAAGTGTACTGGACCACACTAGTGGTAAGGTAATTAAATCTGAAATTATTGGAGGAGGGAGTGTAGAATTGTGTTGTAACTGAACTGCAGCTTGCTCATTTTTAAACTTTTTTAAAAAGGATTTCTGGCTTTGGGCAGATGTGGTCTGTTTATAACAGAATCTGTTTTTAGGGATGTCAATCTCTTTTAATCTTAATGTGTTGCCCTCTCTTCCCTCCCTCTTGTGTTTTATTTTTTCCCCAAACCATCAGGTCCCAAGCCTCTGTGAAGATCTCCTCTCCTCTGTTGATCAGCCGTTGAAGATTGCACGAGATAAGGTGGTAGGAAAAGACTATCTATTGTGTGACTACAACAGAGATGGAGACTCATATAGGTGAGTTTGTATCCAAAGCAAGGAATTAACTGATCTGCTTTGAAAATGAGACCTACCTACAAGTACTTCAGTTCCTTCTCCCCCTTATTCTCAGCCTAAAAAAGAAATGTAACGAGTAATGAACAGGACTCTTTCAAACCCTCTTCTCTGAAATAAGATGTTAATGATGGAAGTCTGTAGTATTTCCCTAACGTGAGAGGGCAAAACCATCTTCATCTCCAGACCATCAGTGGAGTGCTTCAGTTTTCAGATGATGCAGCTGAATGGCAGCTAATCTGACAGCCATTTCAAAGCAGGTCCCTGGTGCCTGGCTGCAGAACAAGATGTGTTTTAGCTTAGAAACCACAGTGTTTCTGCACGTTTTCTTTACTGGGATTTGCAGACATTTGTTGAAGCCTAAAATGTAATGATGTTATCTTGTTGAAGGGGTGACCAGTGCATTTCTCTTAGGTTTTCTGTAGTGGAGTTGTGAGCATCTATCACCAGAGGCACAGGAAATGTGGAAATACCCTCGTTAAACAGTGTTGTGACATGCTCCAATAACTAGTAACACTTGCTCCCAGCCCTCCATCTTTAATTAGTGCACGTGGCAGCCCTTTCTTTAAAGTTAGCTTTGTCCTTGCATCTGAAATATGCTCAATCTCTTTCTTTCTGACAAGAAACTAGTTACAAGGAAGTAGAAGGTCTTGCGTTTTTTAAATCACTTTGAAATTTTCAGGATTTATTAAGTAATGGGGTTTCAAAAAAGCTCTGTAATTCCTATAGAATAGGCTTAATATACTAATTGCTGGCCTTAAAGGATGCTGTTCTTTCTCCATGGCTTTTGATTCGGGTGTTCTGGATTGAAGTGATTCTTCCTTCTGGAATTGATTGGTCTCAGCTCCGTTTCATGAAGTAAATTCTTTCCTTCAGCACAAAGCAAAAGCCTTTGAAAACCAAGCGGTACTAACGTGGGCATGTGTTAATCCCATTCCCTGCCTGTGTTCAGACGCTGTTATTCATACCTCATAAAATCTGGACTTGTTACTGGGAAGTGGCTCTTACACTAATTCAATCAATTAGGCCAAAATCTGAGCTTTTAAAAGCTTTTGATATTTCCACAAAGATTTTTTTTTTTCAGAACGACACACTTGATTAGAAGTCCCAAGAAGTAATATTCCCTGCCTGCAACGGGCTCCAGCCCCAATTACTGTGCACTTCAAACTAAACATCAGTGCTGCTCTTACTGCAGAGGATGCTAATTGCATTTCTTTTAACGTTAATCCAGGGATTTCAAAGCATTCAGAGTGGACAACTGAGCCTCGTACTACTTTGGCATGGAAGGTGGAGTTTAGGTCGTCAGACTTTCTCCCTGGGAATCAAGTTTTACAGGGTTGTTTTGGGTTTTTTTTGAGTGGCTTTATCATTTGACTGGAAATTAGCTTTAAAAAAAAGGCTGCTGCAGGATGTTTGGTTGCTCAGGTGATGGCTCCACTGGTTTCCTGGGGCAGACCTGGGAAATTAATATCCTAAATTGCTTAGCCCATCACAGTTTAGTCCTTCCTCATCTTTAGACAGGCTTGATCTTTCTTCTTGCTGAACATGGATCGGACCAGAATGTAGATTTGGGGAGTCTCTCTTGGACCTTCCTAAATGGGTAATTTCCCCCTTTCATCGTATTAGGACTCTGCTGCTCATGAGAGCTGCTTTTCCTGAGCGTGGTCTCATGGGCACGTCTGTGAGCACTTCTGTAGTAACAACAGTTTGTGGTGGGAACAGCAAACACTGGTGGCATTCCCCCTGCAAAGGCAGAGCTTTTATTATATTTCATTTTTTATATAAAGGCCCTGACTTTGTCCATGCATTTCCACTCTGAGTGTGTTTGATCACTCTATTAAATGGAATCCTTATGGGGAATTTAGTGCCAGCAACACTGAAACCTGTTAGCTGGAACAAAAAACATTCTCATTTAGGGAAATTAGAGGTCTGACTTTTGAAATGTAAGTGCTTGTCCATCTGTCTTTCCTCAAACAGCCTCCACTTAAGTTTTTAAATGTGTTGTGAGTACTCTTCCACAAAAACAAAAAAAAAAAGGGGGCGGGGGGTTGTATTATGAGGGGTTTTTAGGTGAAGTTGCTGCTGGCTTCAATCATAATGGGTTGGAAATGCCACAGATTCAAAGCAGAAGAATCTCTGTTACTGGAGTTCCCTTAGATCCCATACCTGCAGCCTGCAAGAGAGCATTAGCCATAAATGTTAGTGCTCAATGTCTCTTGAGCATGGCCTATGCATGGCTCATCTGCTCACCGATCTCCTCGTACATGATGGAGAAGCAGAGTCTCCTGAATTTACAGAAAGCAGTAGGATGCCTTTTAAAATTTAGTAGAGAAGGGGAAAAGTGCATCCTAACAGGTGCTGCTGGATAGGTAGCAGTGCCCTTCTGCATTGCCAGGTGTACAGACTTCATGGTAGCAAGGTGAGTGCTCTGCCTTCCCCAACTTCTTTGGTGCCGCTTGGTTTTGGGACTCTTGCAGGTAGCACCCAGGGGTGATTTTTGTGTGAATCTCTTCAGATTTCCAAGCACTGCTGTAGCTGTCAACTTTGTAAAGCAACTGAGCTTCAAGCAACTGGTTTAAAATGAGAACCACCACCTGAAAAACACTGGTCTGGGTGGATGTGACACAATGATTTAGCTTTTCCTGGTGTCTCACCTTTTGGGTCAGATGTGGTTGGGAGGAGCGTTTTGCCTGAAACAGATGTCAAAACTAGATGCCTCTCTGAGAAATACATAAGGAATGGCTGCTGAGGAAAAAGCCCTTACGTATGGACTGCATTAAGACCTGGTGCTAGTAGGCTGGGCTGCTTTTCAAAGTGGTGGAGGTACCTTACTTTAAACTCACAGTGATATATGTAGGTTGGTTATTCCGAGGGGAAATGAAAAGGAGAATGCAGGTTTGCAGAATGGGAATTATAAAAGTCTTGAGCAGATGGGCAAGGGTTCTATTAAGCTTTTAATACCAAATCTTTCATTAAGAGCACAAAATCTCTTCTACACCTGCAGAAACCATAGTAAAAGCTGCAGCTTTACAAACCCTGTTAAATCCTTCAAACTGGAGAAACGTTTTCCTAATGTTATGCTGAAAGCAGAGTTTATTTCAAAGCAAAACAGTGGAAGAAAATGTGTACCTTTACTGTAGACAGCAGTGTTTAGCTCTAACACTGTCAGATCCCAAACAAACTACACAATCTATTTGTATTTGCAGGGAAATAATTCTAAATATCCAACATGCAACAGCTGAGGCTTCGGTTTTGAATATTTGAGAAGGCACAGATTCAAACCCAACCATGATTATTTATATAATAGGAGGAGGAAGCTGGGGAGTGTTCCCTAGGTACACTGCAAACTTTGAGGAGTCAGTGTCTCTGTTTTGTCAGTCTGAAAAGGCTGTTGGGGAGGGCAGAGGGGGGGAAGGTTCTTCCAGACTTAGACTGTTCTTGGTACTTTTTTTTGGAACTTCAGCATCAGACTGCCCAGTCTCAAACCTCTCAGAGCTTGTCTCTGTTGTCTAACTCTCTCTTTTTGCCTTGTCTCTTTGGCAGATCACCATGGAGTAACAAATACGATCCTCCCCTGGAAGACGGTGCCATGCCATCTGCTCGCCTGCGCAAGCTGGAGGTGGAAGCCAACAATGCCTTTGACCAGTACAGAGACTTGTATGTCAGTTCTACCCTACAGAGCCCTCTGCTTTCTTTGTTTCCTTCAGCAGGCATGCAGTCCACCCAATGAGTCTAAAACACGGTCCCTAGCCGCCTCTGCGAGCGGCATGCCAGTGTATAGCAGAGGAAGAAGGGTAGGCAGCCGCTGCTCTGCTGCTGGGAAGCGTATCCGCTGTGATTTCACGATGCGAAAACACGATCCAATTTGTCAGCTGATGCTAAAGGCAGATGCTGAGGTGCTCTCCTGCCTCCCTCCCCCCTTAAACAGATTAATGGCATCTTTGTCCTGAAGTGACCTGTGTTCTTTTTGCTCTTGACTAAGTTCTGTCTTAAACCATCTGCTTTTTCCATTCCCTCAAAGTATCTATATATATATAGCAGCAACTTTCCCATCTTCCAGTAAAATGACAGGCACTAGTATACCAGAACGCTGCAGTTGTTAATGCACTTGTGATGCTTATGTTTTAGGCTCTGCCTTGTTAAAGAGGTGTAGAGCAAAGGAATTAATGGAGCATGTGTATGGTAAATGTAGAGTACACAGTGTCTTTTTTATAGCAGCAAGAGGAAGCTGTCCAGGTGACTTGCTGGCCTTGCATTGCCAAGATGCCCCAGGTTTTGAGATGTGATCAAGTTTAGCTGTCGTTGTTGTGGCTTGTGGTCTCCTAATGGGATGAAAACAGTGATGCTAAATCTAAAGTGTGAGAGTGTGTTGCAGAGAAAAATGTACTGCTTTACTCAGTAACGGGCTGTGTTCTTATTGGAGATGCCTAATGACTGTGGAAAAGGTGAACAAGCCTCCTTCCTGCTTCATGTTGCTCAGAAATGGAGACAAAGCCCCTCTGTGGGTGTAGTTCCTCAGGTGTCCCTGTGCTAACAAAAGCAGCTAGAAACTTGCCTTTCTTGCTAGCTTTTCTACTCCTTTTAAGATGTGGTTCAATGTAAATGTAGCCTGTCCAAATCTGCTGTTACAAGTAGTTTTACTAATTTTCAGGCATTAATTTTCATAGGTATCCAGCTTCCCTTGCAAGTAACAGTTGTTATCTGTACTTGAACGTACTAGAAGAAAGGAATTTGGCATACACAGCAGAGAGAGGTTTGCATTTGCTCCCCATGTGCACACCAGACCAGGACCACTAGGTTTTTTCATCCACTAAGATGATAACGAGCAGGTTTATGGGCCCACAGTTGTCTCTTTAAACTCTTCACTGATCAGATGACTGGGAAGTCATGGCTGTATCCAATCACTTCTTTAAAAAGGTTGTATTTGCAGGAAGGAAAGTGCAATACAGGTAACTCTCAGTCCTTGGTCAGTCTGCTGAACCCTGTTCTCCATCTGGTATGACAGCAGGTTTAATAAATGGAAGTAAAAGTGAGATTGCACCAAATTTCATCTTCCAGCTTGTCAGTCCAAGTTCTGTAAGCGTTAGAGGGAGTGTGGGATGTCCAGAAAGGCTGGAGGCATTGTGGCTCGCAGCGTAGTCAGACTAGATAAGCACATCTGTCAGCACAGTCTGCTTTGATACATGTTGTGACCTCAAAAATGTGTTAGGAAAAAGAGGAGAAGGGTGACTTAGGTTTTGCTGAGTGGTGCAAAAATTGTGGCGTTTCTGGAAAGAATTTGTGAAGTTGGGGAAACTGAACCTGCCTGTTTGAAGGGTTCCTCATGCTTGAAATTGGAAATGATTTGTACTTGACCTACTACAGAGACTTGGATAGAAACATGCTCTTGTTCTAGTAGTTGGATGCTGCAGTGTCCTTAATAAGGCAATTGGATTTGGTTTTTTGACAGCAGATGCTTCATTTTCTCTTGGAGATTGGGGTGGGGATGTGGTGGGGGTAACAAGTGCCAGCTTTTCTCCCTGCTGGGCTTGCCAAAATATCAGGTTGGGACCAACCGTAACAATTACCAGTGTAACAGCTGCTGAAGCCGTGTGGGGCAGTGAAGTGCGGGAAAGGCTGTAGTGGGAACAAGATGGCAATTGCAGTGATGTCATTTCCATGGTCTGCTGGAACTGGAAACTAATGCTGTAAAGCCAGAAGTAGGTCTGAGCCATGTGAAGTCGATTAAAGGTGTCGCTGGCCTTCTGGTTTGGCAGCTTGCAGGGCTGGGAAAGGAGTGCTTAGTGCATGATGCATCGGCTCCAGGACAAAGTTATCAGTGTCGTTTCAAATTCCAGAGCCAGTGACAACAGAGATTTTCCAGCACCACGATAGATTTCAGGCTCATTTGAAAGCCTTGATCTATTAATCAAAAACAAAAAAAAAAGGTAGTGTTGGCAGTCCTCAGTACTGTATCTTTTGTGAAAATTAAGTTTTCTGTTACATAGAAGATTTATAACAGTTCTGCCTTCCAGTAAGGGTGTTTATTTTGAAGGCAGTGTGCAAAAAGAAGTTCTTGGGATGGACCTGCAGACTTGAATTGTCTCTGTTCACTCCGGTGTGGCCACCTGTCCCAACAGACCCTCCTAGGTGACAGTGTTCTAATCAATGCTTTGATTACAATCTCTTTCTTAAAAATAAACGTGAGTTTTGGCCCAGTGGTTGTTACACCGTTAGACTTCCAGCTTGCCTGGTGGATTAGCAGGATGAAGAAGATGCTGAGAGAGAAGCCTCTGCTATTCCACATGCCATTCTCATTCAGCCTGTTCTTTCCTGCTCTGTACAGGGTAGAGAATGGTTTTGAATTGTGTCTTTAACCACACCGTGGTTCAGGGTAGAGAGGTAACAGTTAATACAGAAATCACCCTGGGTAAGGCAGTTGTTCACAGAGAGCACTGGGCCCCACTGTGCTTGAATTTCCTGGGCTGTGAGATGTTTTATTTCTATAATGAGTGTTTCTGCTAGGTTTTTCAAAGCAGCTTGTGGCTTTGTTTCCAGCCTTGCTGGGTCCTGTGCTTGCAGTCATCTAGCTGGTACAGAATCACTAGGTTGGAAAAGACATTTGAGATCAAGTCCTACTGTACCTGTGCCATACTAAACCATATCCCTGTGCACCTCATCTGCCTGTCCTTTAAATACACCTAGAGTCAGTGACTCAACTCCCTCCCTGGGCAGCCTGTACCAGCGCCTGATAACCCTTTCAGGAAGAACTTTTTCCTAATGTGTGATCTGACCCTGCCCTAGCACAACTTGAGCCCATTCCCCCTGTCCTGTCACCTTGGATGGAGGAGACCAACACCCAAAGACCTTGGGTGAAGAGACCAACCCCCACCTACCTACACCCTCCTTTCAGGTAATTGTAGGAGGTGATAAGGTCTCCCCTCAGCCTCCTCTTTCTGCCATGGTGTATCTTACTGCCTCTTGTTGCTGAGCCAGTGCTCTGTATGGTTCTCAGTGCTCCCCAGCCGGTCGTTCCAGAAGGGAGTGGAAGGGAAGATGTTTCCTATTCATAGAAAAATAAGTACTTGTGAGCATTTGTGCTCTTCCCACTCTGCTCTCAGCATACAGTCCGAGCTCTGCTGGGATTTTTATTTACCTTTACACACAGAGTTCATCTGGGGCGTCTCCCAAGATTTCAGACCGTTTCAGTTTTTCCTTGCATGGGTCCCATTTGGCCCACATACCATTCCTTTTTAGATTTCTGTTTTAATCAGGTGTGATAAGTATCCACCTACATTTAATGAGTCATCAGCATGTAGCTGCCACTTCCCAAGGGGTTGGCACCTGCTAGCGTGGGTGTTTGGAGGGAAACAGCCTGTTACACGTTTGTTAACAGCTTATGGGCAATAAGCCCTGCAGATTTGTTCGCTGCTGACTAGTCTTAAACTTGAGTTTTGTCCCCAAAAACGTATTGGCCAGCACACTGAGTGACTGTAGTGTGAAAGTAAGTTTGGAGAAGCCTTGTAGTATCACATGGAGTTGTTTGAAACTGTAAAGGCTTGCAAAGAAAAGTTTTGCTGAGTCTTTAGGGCCCCCTAACCAGGCTGAGTTGCTCCCCACCTCTTGTTTTAATTCAAACTACCTATAAGTATCTTAAGAGTTGCCCACCTTTTACATCTGCAGGCACATTCGTGCCTCTTTGGGTTAAAGAGGAATTACACTATAGATATGTGAAGCAACAAGCTTATTTCTTGGTTATCTGCTTTACCAAAATGCATGTTGCCTTCCCAAAAAACAACTGTTTCATTTTGATCTCCTGCTGCCAGGTTTAACTCAGACACTGCCTGAAGCAAATGCCCTGCTATGTTTTTCTTCAGTAGGTTATTATTCCCAGATGGAAGTCTAATATCTTACACCCTTCAGTTAGAGCCTTGGCTCTCCACTTCCAATATCATGAAGATAATTCCTCCCAACACATGGTTGTAATTTATTACCCTTTGCTTGATGGGTGTGTGCGCCATTGATTGAAATCAAAGCGTAATAAGGACCAGGGCATCTGGGTAAACTATCTATTTTAGATTCTGGGTTCTGTTGTTTTGGGTTGGAGATAATCAGTGCTTTAATTAAGTAATCTAATCGCTCTTTGTTGTCTGGAAGAAATTGTTTCTGAAGTGATTAAATAGACCTCCCTGGGGAAGGATGCTGCTGATCTGAGCGTTTCTACAAACGAGAAGAGTTCTGGCAACTTTGGACCAGTTTAGGAACCTGATGTACTTCTAGAAAGTCATCCCTTACCTCTTTGGTTCTTGGCTTAAGTTGAATTTATCAGCACTTTTGATTTTTAACAGCTTCAATAATAATTAAAAGATAAGCCACTCTTCATAACATCATTCTGCTCCCGAAAGTGTTTTTATTGATTAAGGTTTTGAGTTCTCTCAACACAATAAGCCACAAAGCCTTTTGAACGTCTGCTTCTATCTGTGTTTTCATGCTGATCCCTTTTCAATTTGTTATATTAGAGCTCTGGACAAAGAATTTGGTAGGAGCAGAAGGAGGTCTGGGAGAGGATTGACCTCTAAAATGTCTTTGTGGCGTGTAATCCTCTTGTTATTGAATTTTGGATTGGAATCCTGTCCAAAACAGAGTTAGTCACTCAGATTTTTGATGCTGTTAGCAGTGCTGAGGGTGGCACCCCTGCCAACCGAATGTTAGCAGTACTCTTTGCAATAATTCAACATCCTTCACGTTTCTCTCTTCAGCTGAAGGAGGAAAAGCTACAGGAATTTCCTGTATGTGTGTGCCTTGGGGAATGTGTATGTTCGGGAGCTGTTTGCTAGGGAGCTCGGAGCCGCTGGCAGGTACGGCAGCAAAGTCCTGGTGACTGAAGAACTTACCCTTTAATTTTTAGAGTGCTTGGGGCTGACTCTTTCTTTTTAATTAGCGTGTTTAATCTCACTTCACAGCCTCAATTTGCAGAACTTCAGGGATGTCTCACTTTGTGGCTCTTTGCCATTGAACTCTGTGCCATCGCCTCTACTACCAAGTGTGTTCAAATGGCCTCGAAGCTGCTGGATACCTTTCCCTTTCATAATTGTTTTTATCTTTTTTCTTAGTTTATTTTGGCTTGAACTGCCTCAGATACTAACCATCTTGTCCTGACAAGAAAAGATGGCAAATCTGTATCAGTGCTGCTCTTAGACCTACACCCTTCCAGCATGCTGCTAGAGTTTGTCAGCTGTTTCTCCTTCCCTGCCTTTGTATATCTATTTTCCTGGCTTGAGAGACGTGTGATCACCCTTTATCTGGCTCAAGAGACCAGGAGACCCTCTGAGTTCATTCCTCTCCAACTTTGAAAATCCTTTGTGCTTCCCTCAAGTTTTGTAGCAATAGCTGTATTTATCCATTTGACCAAATTTGATTTATTTTGTACATGGAACAGGGCTGATTCTACCAAGTAAATAAAAGAAGAGCTCCAGCTGTGGCAGAGGTAATGAGTGGTTTTGGTTTTAGCAGAGGCTGCCAGCACTCATGCCCGTAGGTGTGCATGGGGGAGCAGCCGCTGCGCTTCCATTCCTGCAGCCTGCAGTGCAAACTTTCAGCTCACAAAGTGATTAGGCAGCTGTGAGCTCTTTATATAAGCCTTCGGTCTGTGTTTAGATGTAAACCTCGTTTGCCTAAACTAAAAACCCAGGGAAAGCTTTGAAGTGACTTTATTGCCATTAGCTCACTGTTCCTCATTAATGGTTACTAGCCCTTTGTGATGGCTTTCTCTTGGGCATGATAGTTACTGTGGTTTTCGCAGCAAGGGCCCTGCAGATTGAATCCAGATGCATTTGTTATGCATCCTAGTGCTAAGGAAACCTGACTTTCCATCTCACTGCTGGCTAGGCTTTTGCACAATAGGGTGTGACATCAGGATTATGTCATCTAGGAGATTCTTGCCTCCGGGTTTGACTGATAAGTACAAGATGAAGTCTCATAAGACAGACCTTAAACATCTAAACCACCAAGATGCTTGTTGCTTTAATGTTTGTGGGCTTTTAAAATTAAACCCACCGTGTTTTCCCAAGGAAATTGTTTAGATGTGAGAGTAAACAGAGCAGTGTTGGGGTCCCTTCTGTAACTCGCCCATGGGCAGCTCAAAACAGAGTCAGTATTGAAGTTGTTGATATATATTACACAGATTAGAGCAAACTTAGAAGAAGAGAGGAAAAAATTAAGCATGTTGTCATGCCACAAAATGAAATTACTTGCTTTTCATCTGTTTTATTATTTTTTCTTTCCTTGGGTACTTCATTTTGGAGCAGCTCTGCACAGGCTACATTCTTATCTTGTGAATCTGCGATACGCAGAAGAGGAGGAGTTTTTCCCTTGGGTTCCCACGGTTCTCTGTGATTACATAAAATCTGAACACTGGAGAGGGAAAGCCTGTATTAGGAGGTCAGCATGGATGATGCAGTGCTATCCTCAGGCACCATTCTCTGAAGGTTTTAAATCCCTAGTAAGAAATCACCTTGGTGCTTTCGAAAAGAGGGTGATACTAAATTTTAAAATACCAATTTATTATGATCTGGGATTTGAGAACTGATTAATTATACATGGCTGTGCTGGCAGAAATTTGCCTCGTGCTCTCACAAACACCCAGTGCTTTAATGATGGAAAATCAACGACAGACTGACTTAAATAATACCCATCTTGTAGCACAGCTGATAAATACCTATTTGAAGAAAGAAGCGTGTCATGCCAGATCTGTAGTCTGCACAGACTTTGGCAAACTTAATACATGCCACAGAAGAGTTCTGCTGCTGTCTTTCCCCCTCCTACCCGGATTTGAATTATAGCTGGCAGCGTCTACGATGTGTCAGACTGTTGGTGGATGGAGCAGTGGGCTGTCTGTGGAGCGTGCTGGTCCGACTGATGGGTACGGGTGAAAGAGTTTTTGTAAGCAGTCTCTGCTTCCTGGTAGTTAATGAACCGGTTACACATTTGGACTTGGTACAAAGTGACCCATTGTCTTGCTTATTAGGTGGCTAATGGAACTGTTTCCAGGTGACTTCTCAAAAGGGATTTGGTCATTAGTTTCCATCTGCCAAGAGCAATTGGATGGTGAGGAAGATGTGAGCAATAAGGATTTTTTTTTTTAATTATTCTTTTTAATAATGAACAGTATTAGAAAGCACAAAATGGGAGGTTCTGGGAGACTTTAAACCTTCAGGATCCCATTGTTTGGATACTGTTTTCCTGCCATGCACTTCACAACCCTGCCTTGCTGTTTGAGTCATCCCACTGTGGTCCAGATGTGTGCTTTTAAGTACAACTGGCATTGAAGTTACACATACCTAACTCCATTGGTATGTTTGCTCGAGGGATTTTTGCACCTGTGTATGCTGGAAGGAATTTCTGTAAAATACCTGTACAGAGTCCACAAGCATACTTTGGGCTGTGTTCATAAACTGTGGTGAAAAACAGCTGGACTGAACACACAAACACGTTACCTTTTTCATTTAAAGGATTTAGGTAACTTTCTGAAAGCGTTATGCAGTCGTGTTCCTGGGAGCAGAGGAGGAGGGAGAGGGATTGTAAATCATCTGTACTCATGCCAGTGGGAGAAGTGTTACATCCTGGTTAGTCCCTGGTACCAACCCATCCTTCTCATTAACGATCAGGCTCGTGAGCCTCGTTACTAGAAAGCTGGAGGACAACACAGATGACAAAAGTATTTAGTGACAACTTTGATCTTCTGGCGTCATCTTGAAGGCTTCCTTTCCCCTCGCTTGAGCTACAAGCTGGCAGGTGGTTCAGATGAATGCCTTAGTGGTGGGTTTGGGTTCAGTGGAGGGTGGGTTGCTGAAATTTGCCTCTTCCTTCATATTTCTGTTGCTGTTTGCTCACTGGTTTGAAATGACAGGGTGCAGGTATTGGGGAGGGACTTGGCGGTTGTGCCAACTCACTTGCCATTATGGTCATCTGCTTTAGTAGTTGTTGTAGCATCTCCTTCAGCAGACCTTTAGGTAATGGGTTTTGGGATGCTGTTAGACACCAGCTTCTCAGGTTGTGACTTCAGTCATTGTCACTCTTGTAACAACGTTTGTAGCTGAATGCTCAGTATTTTCCTTTGGGGTGGGTTTTGTAAGTGACAGGTTTCTTGAAAGTCTGTTGATCTAAATAGATGGAGACATTTCCCTTTCTGTGCTGAGCTTCTGCAGCTGGAAGAAATAGCTGTGCAGCCTTTGGGCTGCTTTGAAGAGCTGGTTTGAAATGCTGTGCGACTCCTGAGGTATAGCCAGTCTGAGGTTCCAGGTATGGGTACTTTGGCATCAGGGCTTTGTGGCTTAAACCCACCCAGTGTCCCTGGCGTGGGTACTGACTGGAAAAGACACGAGTCTTTTTATGGATGAGTGATTCGGTTCTGGAGTGGAATTGAAAGTCAGAGCTTGGTTTTATTCTCGTGTGGTGGAAACTCATTTTGTCAGTCAAGGGTCCAGCGGGAAGCAGAATCCTCTGAGGAAAGTTATGGTGCCTTTCCTCATCTGTCCTGCAGCGGGAGAACAAAGGGACTACTCTGTCCTCCTTCCTGGAGATCTGTGCTGGAACCTGGGGGATATCTTCCCCTATGGAATCCCTCTTGGAGTTACAGCTTTGTGCTGGCTGCAGCCTCTCTGTTTAATGGACACAGCTCCAGTTCCTTAAACAAGTTTCCATCCTGTGTCTCCACCCGCTTAAACTTCAAACACTTCATAAAGCTTTGGATCGCTCTTAGCTTAAATATTTTCTTTTATTCTTGCATTTGCAAAGTAGGTCAGTCTTGAGAGCCATTTTTTGTATAAAATGGCTTTTTCCAGGAGTCCTGTGGTTGATGAGTAACGGGTATAAAACGTCGGTGTTTGATCATGACGTTAAATCTAGAATTGGTTTGGAGTGAAACGCTATTCCGTGCTTGGTAAGAAGAAGGGATGATGATTGCCTCGGCCCTTGTGCCTTTTCCTCACCTTCCTGGGTAACTTTTATAAAAGAAGGGATTTTACCAGAGATGGAAGAGCTCTGGGTGTCCTCAGAGAGGCTAGGGATATAGTTTGGCAGTGTTTTGGCTCTTAATAAAGGGACATGACAACTGTATGATGGTTTTTATATCATTTTGTAAGAAACTTCTGCCTGTGGGGAAACCCAGCGTATGTCCCGGAGAGATCTGTGTCCCTGAGTGGGAGAGGAGCGATTGCTTGGCTTTGACTTGCTGTCCTTTGAAAGTGGTTGATCCTTTGGGGAGGTTTCTGAGGTACCCTGCTACGAATTGGAGCTTTCCTCCTACATCAGACCTCATGTCCATCTCGAAAGCAGCTGCTGATTGCCTTGTGCTGGGCCGTGGACTCTCTGGGAGAGGACTCGAGCCTCTAAAGATGACAGCTTGCCTTTAAGGACTGCTGTTGTGCAGGAGACTAACATACCCGAGCCAGGGTATCCAGGACAAGAGATGAAAGAAGCTTGTGCTCCATCCAGGAGTTCTGTAGTGCTTTCCAAGTGCTTTGCTGCCACTACTGTGCTCTGGTTTGCCCATCTGTTTCTTTAACTGAGAAGACACCAGACGATGCCTTCCAGGAGCCTTTTCCAAGCTGGTTACCCCTCCTGCTTTGGGTTTAATAAGTGCTGCTTTTTAATCTGTGGGGTAGGGGTTTCTTGGAGGTAATCCAACCTTCTTGCAGCAAATCCAAGTTCACAAATGTAGATTTAAATTCCTACCAATCTGTCTGTCATCCAGTTTTCTATCATTTAGCAGCCAATTAACCTGTAGCACTTTATTTTTCTCAAAGAAAACAGGTTTCAAGGAATGTGCTGCTCTCCAAAGATGACTTCCCTGGGTTTAGACTCAGAAATCCCCCTTCAGTGCGTTTTAATTGCTGTGTGAGGAAAGGTGAAGTCTAATGTCGTGATCCATGATATATATTTTCTCCCCATGAAGGAGGAGTGAATTTTTGAAGCGACTCTATATTGCTGAAGCACAGAGGAGGCTTTGGCTAATATATATCCCGGCGTGCCTTGGATTCAGAACGGTTCAATCACTGCCATTGTTGTTTGAGTCTCAAGATACTGGAGCTGGCTATGGTAAAGCGACTTTATTGAAATAGCATGTTGGTATTTAAAACAATATTAATGCTATATTTGATTCATTAAATATACAAAGGCAAGTTAAAGCGTTTCCATGTGTGCGCTGTTAGTTCTGGCGGGAGGTTCTTCAGATGGTTTTATGTGGTTTCAGACAACATTTTAGCACATTCTTAAAATACCCACAAAAGCCTTTATGTAAAATCTCATAAAGGTGAACCACATAAAAATCATTTTTTTTCCCTGTTTCATGTCATTAGGATCAAAGTACAGTAGGTAAGAATAAATTTCCAAAAACCTTGTTTCGGTCCCTCTCTTAATTAATGTTTCATGCTCATAGCAAGCTCATAAAAGGGGTAATGGGGAAACTGTCTGTATGCACTGTAATGTTCTCAGTGGCTGCCAGTTCAGGTTCAGTCAATTCACTTCTAGATAGGAATTTATTTTGGTTTTAAGCAAGCTGGCTGTGGAAATGGACAATACCTTCTGCTCTCTGGCCTTTTGATTCATGCTGCCCTTTTGTCAGAGGAAGGGTCACTTAGATTGGAACTGAGGTTTGCTGCGGGACTGAAATTCCCATTAACTGCATTAACCAAAACCCATTTGTAAATTCCCCAGGGGATATAAACCAGGGGGTTTGTTGGTTTGTTGGCTTTAAATTGCCTGCCTGAAGTATGGCTTTGGCATGCCTGTGGAGCAAAGGGCTTTGCTTGCTTTAATGGTGTGTTATCGGTGGCTTGATGAATGTTGGAGGACAGTGCTGTGCACGTCGGGTACTTAAATGCCTGGACTGAGCTTGGTGAGGAGTAGCCATAGTCACCCATTAAAAATAAGAAGTGGTGGATTCATATGAAGTCATGTACCCCTCCTGGGGTCAGCTTTGTGTCTGTTACGGATTTGATTAATTAAAAGGAATTGGGGCTCTTCTAGTGGCCTTTTCACTGGACTGACCTGTAAGTGCAGAGAGGATGCTGCAAGTCGCCTGTGTCATTTGCAGTAACTTTCTGCTGTCCTTGCTTCTGACTTGTAGAAAAGTTACACTCATATTAGTGTTCTTGAACCTACAGTACTTGAAGCTAATACACAGAGTCCCAGCTGAGCAGTAAACCCACCCTTCAGCGCTGCTGCAAGCTGCCAGGCTGGCGTTCAGAAAGTGGGGGAGCATGGAGGTGGGAGGGGAGCATGGAGGTGGGAGGGCTCAGCAAATTGTTCATGTCAATGGTGAGTGATGCTTTCCTTCCACGCCAAAGAGGAGAAGCATGCAGTCACTTGCAGATCCGTGTGATCATGATGGCAGGGACGTGCTTTAATCCTTGCCACTCTCTCCCAGTTGAGCTACTGGGAGCTGTTAGGCCTAGAAGCAGCTCGTGGCTTTGGATGATGAGCTTTTTGCTGTCCTCCAGACAATGAAACCTCAGGTGTTTTGTCTGCTTTATGTATGTACCTCAGAATGTACTTGGAAGAGAACAGGAATGTCTGACCACTAAAGTGTCTCATCACTGAGCTGCTGGCTCAGCTGATTCTGCCTCTCCCTTCCCTTAGCTCTTCACAGGGCATGGGGCTTCCATGCAGCACGACTCCATCACCGAGACCTCCGAGTTGCACACCATCAAAGAGTATTCCCTTCTCCCTGATACTCTGTAGGGCTCTCTGATGACTGGAGAATGGCAACACTTGGCAAAATGCTGTGGGTTATGCTTTTTGGGTTTTTTAGAAGCCAGAATCACTTGTGCATCTTCCCCCCCTGCAGTGGTGGGTTCTTTACTGTTACTTTAAGGTGTGTTTTCCACCTGGCACACAAGGAGCTCAGCACCAGTGCTATGAAGGAGTGAGGTTCTGCAGATGTCCTTGCCTTGCTAGTTTCCCAGGAGCATTATTTTTTTGCTGCCAGAACCCAGAGGTTTAGGTAGTCTGGCTTACTTTCCATGGAATGCTGCATCTGAAGCTGTGAGGATCCATGAACCTCCCCAGCATCCCTTCATGTCTGAGAACCTTGGTTTCAGTTCAACTCTATTTGCAATAAATCAGTAAATCAGCTTCACACAAACGTTTGAGACAGCAGCATAAAGCTACTTACTCGCTCCCTTTTGTCTTAATTACCAGACTTTGTTGTAAAGAACTTCCAGACTTTCCCAATAGCGAGAGAAAGGGGGGAAAACACCCCCCCAACCCCAAACTGTAACATAAAGCCTTACTCTCAGCCTACTTCGTAGCTTGTGCTTTTACCAGCTGTCAGTTAATTGGAATCAGAGGAATCGTTTGCTCAAGTCCTGTAGAAATCTAACTAGCTCTGCTTCTCACTAGGCTTTTATTCTCCTTTAGAGAAACGTACAGTTTTTAGGTAATTAAAGTCTCTGTGTTATAAAATGATGGAAGCTGCTGTGTTTCTAGGTACAGAACTGGCACGAGTGCCTTGTCTTAAGAGAAAAAAGCTATCCAAAAATCTTTGCTAGGATATAGAGATTCTGCTTGTTTAAGATTATTACTGATACCCAACTCTGGCTTGGATCCTGCTTTCTTTTAACATGCCTATTGGATTGCATCCTGCAGGTATTTTGAAGGTGGAGTCTCCTCTGTCTACCTCTGGGATCTGGATCATGGATTTGCCGGGGTGATCCTCATTAAGAAAGCTGGAGATGGATCAAAGAAGATTAAGGGATGCTGGGATTCCATCCACGTGGTGGAGGTTCAGGTACAGCCTCTGGGGCAACTGATACTCCTAAGTGAAAACAAAACCCAGTTAATTCCAGACAATTAACGAGCACAGGTGTTCACTGAACAATGCAGTGTTGTGTTAGGGGCTGTAAATGTCTTTCCCCTGTTAATTTCTGAAAATTCCCTGGAGCAATTTGGATAGAGATAAGTCAGGGCTGTAATCAGAAAGAATCCCAGAAGAATTGGAAGTATGTTACTTTCTGTGGTGCTGATCCTGAGATTTTTTTTAATATCTATTTTTTTTAAAACATAAAGGCCTACAGATAAATATCACTAATTAGGTAATAAACCCAGAGTAATGGGAGGTTAAATTGCTCTAACTAGATGTGCTTTGAAAACTTAGGGGAATGTGTGCACTTAAGGAACAGACGGTGCTGTGTGAGTGGAGTTACACGCTCCTGTCCTGCTGCTCACAGGGTTTTGGGGCCAGCTGCTGTTTAGTTTTTGGAGGGATTTTAGCCTTTTGTCTCCATCCTTTTTGTTATCCTTCCTCTTCTAGGAGAAATCCAGTGGTCGTACTGCTCATTACAAGCTGACCTCCACAGTGATGCTGTGGCTGCAGACTAATAAAACTGGTTCTGGTACCATGAACCTCGGAGGGAGCCTTACCAGACAGGTATGTCCATCTATCACCACGAGGCACGCTGGGAGCCCGAGGCATGCCCTTCCTTATTTATACACCCAGTAACCCCAAGCTGGAACACAAAGTTGATTTTCAGAGGTGTTGTATAAACATCAGTTCTCCTGCTGTGTCTGCAGCCCCGTGAAACACTTAATGTGTAAGTGTGTGATTACCAGGGAGCCCCTTGAACTCTGCCTGGTAGCAGCATGGCTTTCAGAGGAAAATACACAGCATTCAGTGGGAGTTTAGACTTGGGTTTAAGTCTTAGATTTTCTTTTGGTATTCCTAAAGTTTTATACTTCCCTACGTTTTACTCAAACCTGTATTTTTATCTGTTCCTTTCTTACTGGAAGATTGCACTGGGATCATAAAAATATGTGGTGAGCTCTTTTGTTACATCTCTCTTTTAAATTCCAGCTAGACCATGTGAAGGAACCGGCATTTTGTGTCGACTAGGGGATTCTTCTGTTTCTAAAGGCAGTGGTTATCTTTTAGTATTAGTAATTGGTTATCTTTTAGTATGAGTAATTACCTCCTGTGGTGCCAGGACACTGATTTTAAAAAAAAAAACCCTTTACAAAACCCCAAACTCTTCTCAACATTTCAGGGGTTTTGTGCCAGTGTTAATTATTCTGACTTCCTCTTGAGAGCTGCTTTTTGCAAGGAAGGTGCCAGACCAATGGCTGCTCTGCTGTCACTATCTCCAACAGGATCTGCTGGACTTGACTTTGCTGGAGGAAGATGCTTCTTGCCCCAGCCACCTGCCCAAAGGTTGAGGTTGCTGGGTTGAGGTTGCTGAATTGAGGTCACTTCCAGTCCAGATTTGGACTGTGGAAGTCAGTGACTCAAGCAGAGTAATAAACTCTGGAGGACAGGAGGCATATTGTATGGTCATGAGTGACTAGAGAGATTGGCAGGAGCTAAAACTCCTTTATGAGGCTTCCCAGGGCAGGCTGCTGCTGTCGATACAAAGGACAATGCAGACTCTGTTAAACACTTGGTGGGTTTGTACAGGTTTGAGCCAGGCAAGGGAAAGGAGGACCTGTGATTGCAGAGAGGAACTGAGATTGCCATAGCATTGCAGTCGCGGAAGCTTGCCCTAGAGCTAGGGGATTTTTCTTTCCACATCCTTGATTTACAGAAGAAGCTGATGGAAAAGCAGGAGGGAGGGGCGGTGGGAAGGCATCTGGAGACAGTTTGGAGCATTGCTTACTCTTTTAAAATGTTTGCAGTCATTACACCTGAGTTCTGGTGACCTGGACAGATATTTAATCACAGCCCTTCCTGGGGCTTTAAATCATGGCAGTGACGGGGAGGCCGAGGACTCGGCTCTGGCCGTGGCCTTACGGGGTGCGAGAGCTGTGCCAAGGAAAACAAGAGGCTGTTGAGAACGGGTGTCCTCAGCACACCTTGGCCCGAGCTGCTAGGCCTTGTTTAGTTTGACTTTCACTCTCTAAGCTTCAGTGGGGAGATTCATGCTTCTGTCATCATTTTAACAGCAGATCATTTAATTCATATGCAATGCATTAAAGCAGGGGCCTGCTTCCAATGTAAGTAACCATAAAAAAAGCCACTGGGGTAATGATGCACTGCTTCTGCACAAACAGTGGAAACTTGAGTTTCAGAATTTAGCTTTGGGCTGGAGATTTTCTGTTTGCAGATGCAGATGTAGGCTTAACAGACAGAATCCATGGTGGAAAATGAAAATCTTCATGCTGCCTCGAGGTAACGGTATGCGAGGAGGAGCTGTTTGTCCTGAGCAGTTTCTTTAGCTGCAGCTGGACTAAGCTCCCTAGTGCAAGGCTTTTACTTTGCTCTAAATCCACTTTGCCACATCACCTAAGGACAGCAGGTTTTATTTTTGGTAGGCTTTTCATACAGTCTGCAGCAAACTCAGGCACCAAAAGTGAGTTGTAGTTCTCTCTCAAATGGTATGTTAGACTTTCACCGTGACAGTACCGGGACTCTGGAGTCCTGACTGTAATTCTGAGTATAATTTTGCCCATGGTAAATTGTACGTGGTTTTGGTCAATGTTTAAGCTACTTGACCACCTTTGATCCTAAATTGTGAATGGCAGATGGCCTTGTGTTTCATTGGAAGTGTTTGAAGTGTTCACAAGCTTTGTAATATCCCAGCTTATAAACTGATGGCAGAGAGAACCTTTCAGGGCTGTGAAAGGGAAGCCTATCAGAGCTGCTACTGTGAAACCAGTTTCACCTTGTAGCTGCAAATAGGTCTTTTTCAAGTGATGACTGGAATGATTAACTTAGTGGCCAGGAGCAGGCGCAAAGGAACAGCTCATGTCATGCCTCCTTATTCCCCAGCTCTGGCAGGGAGGGCAAGGACGAGCTGGGCATGTCTCACATTGAATGCTACAGGGAGCATTTGGTGTTTGCAGTTTCACATGGAAACACTTGCTCAGTAATTCCCCTTCCCGACGGCTGCACGTTGCGCTCTGTGCAGGGAAGCAAGTAATTCAGTTTGTTCTTCTGTGAATGGACAGTGTGGTAGGACCATAGAACCATAGAATCTCCTGAGTGTGAAGGGACCCATAAAGACCATTGAGTCCAACTCTGGGCTCCACACAGGGCCTGCAAAATCAGCGTGGGACTGAGGGCATCAACTGTGATCTGTGATCTGACTGAAAGAACGCCACACGGAAACAGGGCAGGGGACTGGGGAGCTGAACTTGGATCTCAGAGTCTGAAAATAGCTGTTCTCTGCCCTGTGTCAGCTGCAAACACAGGGAATTGTTGTCTTTGTTGAGACACTCTGGAAAAAACGTCTCTGCATGTCCTGAGTGGTCTGCCCTCTGGTGTCACCCATCAGTACACAGCCTGCATGGCCATCTCTGGGTTTACTCCAGAAGAACTTTTTGCTGGAAGTGGAAGGAGAATTGTTTCTGGTTTCCCCCTTGCTGTCATCCTCCCCAAGAGGCATGGGATGTCCGCTAGAGACCTTCGGGGCTTGCAGCTGCCTAAACAAGGGTGCTCTTCCAGACGGTCTGTTCTGGAGATGAGCCTGGATGCAACTCAAGAGAGCTCGGAGCTGAAGCACTTCAGGCCAGGATGGAGGAAGTGGCTCCCAGCTCACATCCAACATGGGCAATATAAGGACTGAGGCTGGTATTTGGATAGGGAAAGAACAATCAGTGTGTTACAGCCGTCTGCCTGTGCTGTACAGCTGAGAGGAGAGGATGTGTTGCCTTCGATTGATGACAAAGGGAGATGAAAGGTGCTGGCAGCCAAGGACTGCAGGTAACTCCCAGCTCCCTCTGGTTTCCAGCAGGATGCTGGGCAGATGATTCTCTCTCTGACAGACATTAGGGTCCTGTCCTCTTTGTGTCACTGGAATTGGCTGTGTCATTTACCACAGCACTGTGCTGCTTGGGCTTTCGTTTGGCCATGCTGTTCTCGAAGGTCCGAGCAGCTGTACGATCCTGTTCCCTTTGTGCAGAGCAGAGCTGGCCTTCCCATGTGCTGGCACCCAGTCAGAGCTGCACTTTGTCAGACAGATTTCTGGAGCCCCCTCCTTAAAAGCAAGATGGAACAGGTGCTGTTCTGAGATCCCCTTGTGCACAAAGAACCTGTGTGTGTTTCCTAAGCCAGGCTGAACGCTGTGAGGAAGTGCAAGTCTGCTGCACAAGAAGTTGGCTCCAGACCTCCAGTTTATTTACATATGGAGGTGTGGGAAGGGGAGGATATAAAGTCGTAGGGGAAGTGAAGCCTAGGACTTCAGATTAAAGCAGCACAGATGTGGGTTGATTTTCTTACTTGAAATACTTGGAACACTGCAGAGCTGGATGAAGGCTGATCTGTTGCAAAGTGGGCTCTCCCTGCGTTCAGGGGGTGTGCCCTGTGATATATTACCGCCCGATAAAACACCGGCAGAGATGTTCTGCTGTTTGTCATAATAGGTGAATCCTCTGGGGCTTGTGCTCTGCAATTAGGAGACTCATCAAGTCATCTGTTCTCATCAGGCAGAGCTTTCATGTAGAGACCTATCCCTCCGACTTCCAGATGTTGTAGTGCTAAGCAGGGCGCTGGCGAGTGGTTTTCTGACAGAGGGATCTCCAACCTGTAGCTGTCACGACTGTTAAGCTCCCCCTTCAGCAGTTGTCCGGTTTCCTGTCTCTTTGATTGCTGAGTAGTATTCTGGAATGCAGAAGACAGCAGAGATGTACTGTACAGTAATCCTCTGGGAAATGATTTCTGCTTCCCACCAATGTAGGGATTGGACAGTGGTTGGGTTGTGTAAAGCTGGTTTAGAAGGAGAGTGAAAGAGTTGAGTGTGTGGGGACTGGTGTGTGATACAGAGCTGGTACGCTGATTATCCCCCCCTCAATTTGCTCATGGTTTTGAATGTACAGTTTGGTAAAGGCTGTGGGATGTCTTTGGTTATAGTGGTTAGAGTAAATGTACGTGAAGGCCGTGAAAGGAGGAGGCAAGTTCTCAGCTGATTTCTGCAAAGCTCTGAGCTCCACATAGCTCGCAACCATCGTTTCTGTCTAGTTTGAAATAGGCCTTGGAGAGAGAGAGGGGGGCCAAATTTTCCTCGCTGATATCCAAACACATCCACATTTTTCCACCTGGAGACTTCAGCCAGCCCGCTGCCCGTGGCTTGGGAGCCTTTGGCTCGCGTTGCTCTGTTTGTGTTTCATTAAAGAGATTTTCCCCTTGCTCCGTGGCCAGTGCAGCTGTGGATGTTGTCGTCAGTTCTTCAGAGCAAAACGGTGGACGAGGTTCTTTCTTACCTTTCTAGTATTTTTAGATGCTTTTGTGATGAGCTGAAGTGTTTCTTCAATGCAATTTCTCTCCTTGTATTAACCCTTCCTCCAACTAACGCTTCCAGAAAGCCCAAACAGCAGCTGTACTCCATGCAGGAGACATCCAAAGTGACCAGCCAGCCATCGAGAGCTTAATAAACCCAGAAGAGTGAGTTTCCCTCTGAGTCAGACTTGCAGCAGATGGCTGGGGAAATGAGGCAAGGAAGCCAGGCAGCACATCTCCCGACTGGGAGAGGAGCGACTGAGCCGTGCAGATTGGACTTGGCTCGTTCCGGGAACGTTCGGCTTTTGGCTGAGCTCAACAGCAGATGGGGAGTGACAGTGGGAAGATGAGCTGCTTGTTAACATCAACTTCCAGAGTGGAATTTCCCCTCAAAGCAAATTAACCCCTTTATTTATGCAGCCAGAGGCTTTCTGTTTAGGTCCGCGCCGTAACGGCCTCCGGAAGGAACCTTTAAAACTCCCAGCAGCTCTGCTGTTTGTATAACATGGCTGCTCACTGACTATGAACTCCATTAAACCAGCCTCACCTAACATCTGGGCTTCTCCAGCGTATAAAAATGTTTTCCTTCTGGCAGCACTTTTTATGGAGATGTAATAATACACGTTTTGTGGGGGAAAAGGAAAAAAAACCCAATTCTGTTTTCAGATTCTGCCTCTCCCCCATGAGCCCGGCCCATCCGGGTGTGGGGGAGTCATGGTGGAAGTAAATGACCATCTGCCCCACGTTTGGCCCATGCACCAGTAGTCCCCAAACTCAGTGTAATGTATCTGTGTGTCTTTCTGCAGCCTGGGTTTCTCTTCTCCCTCTACTGCAACCGGCTGCGTTGCAATCTGACTGCAATCGAAAGGAGAAATTCCAACGTCCTTGTTCTTCTTCTCCCCCTCTTCTGGGTTATCTTTTGCCTTCGGGGTTCCAACTAAATTACATGCTTCCCCAAGCCTGTTAGAGACTTGGCTTATTAGGAGAAACCTGTAGCTGGCCCAGATTTTTAAACTCTCCCCTGAGGGAGGGATATGAACAGATGGATAAGAGAATTCAGTGGGATTAGCAAAACCCTTTGAAGACTCTTCTTCCCACTACATTTTTCTCCCAGTTTTGTTTTTGTGCCATCTCAGCACATCTTGGATCAGATGAGGTTGTGCTGCTTTTGCAGTGTTACATGTTTGCTGCTGTACATCTCCCGCAGCCCCTCAGTCAGTAGGGAGTGATGGTTCTGTAGTGCCTGTCTACACTGGGGATCTACAGGGGGGTTATTTCTGATTCGTGGGTTTTATTACACTACATTTCTGTTACCAACATGTCAGCCTTCATCTCACTCTGGGAATTTCATAGAATCCCAGACTGGTTTGGGCTGGAAGGGACCTCAAGGATCAAGTCCCAATCCCCTGCTATGGGCAGGGACAGCTCTCACTACGCCAGGCTGCTCAAGGCCCCATCCAACTCGGCCTTGAACACCTCCAGGGAGGAATTTCTCATGAGGTTACTAGTCTGTTTGCACATTGAAAGAGCGGCTATGGCTACTCTGGGATTTTGAGATCTGCTTCTTCCATCCCATCTCTTGACAAGGAAAGGTGTCGTGCCTCACCCATCACATTTCCTGTCACCAATGGACCTGTGTGTCTTTCCTTTCCAGATGGAGAAAGATGAGACTGTGAGTGACTCCTCTCCACACATAGCCAATATTGGACGCTTGGTAGAGGTAAGTGCTGAGAAGCGGCTGCAGCTGGTGGTTCCCTGGTCCCCATCTGTTCTCTTGCCTACAAATTTTATTGCTTTTGTCTTCACAAACAAATTATTTATTGTGTTATATGTAATTGTGTGAATGTTGCTCAGTGTTGGATGGCTTAGTACTCTTCCTAGCACAGGATGCGATTGTGTTCAGCGCTCCGAAGGGCTTTGGTTCAACACCCATTTCCCATCTCTTCACACTGTTCTGTATGAAGATGGTCCTGAATTCCTTATCTTTGTAGCTGCTTTGGCAAGACAGGAGGAAAAGACAGGCTAATACAAATGATAGTGCATTTTTCAAGGCACAGGGCAATGGAGGGACAGCTGGTATTGCTCTTTTGATCCCTTTTCTGAGTTCAGGGCTTGAGCAAAAGCAGAATAATGAGAAATGCTGCTTGCTTACAAGATCCTTCTGATGGCTGTACAGTGTTAATGACTGAGTTGCCAGCCCAAGGAACCCAGGAGCACAACACTACCGACCTGTGGTTGTGCTGACCGAGGACCTGCTGCTCATAGTCCCTTCAGTGCCAGGGAACTCCAGAGTCAGGTTGGGGTGAAATGCATTTCCCTTTTCTGCCACTGAATGCAGAAAACACAGATAACTGGACAAAAACTGCCCTCTTGTGGTGTACAGAAACATCTTGTCTCCAGGAGTTAATCCGGAGGACAGGGAGAGAGCTAAATGTTTGGTTTTTAGGGTCACGCTGCCTCCTGTGAGAGCCTGACTGGTAGGAACACAGCGGGTCGAGCTGTGCTATGCTGAGTGTTGCATGTCGAGGTGAAGCTGCAGAACTGCACCAGTCCTGAGAACAGCTAGTGGGACTAAAGATCCACTTTCTTTTTTTTAATCTCCTTCTAGGACATGGAAAACAAAATCAGAAGTACACTGAATGAGATTTATTTTGGAAAAACGAAGGACATCGTTAACGGGCTGAGGTAAGGGGCTCTCCAGCTGACTTCACCTCCTGTGTTCCCTTGCAGTGCCTGTGGTGCTGTCCTCAGCTGAGTGGCAAATGGAACTCCCCTTTCCTGACCTTTTCACATCCTTTACTTGGTCACCTCACTGTGCTTTGGAAATACTACTTGTTGTGTGGAGTGCAGGGAACACTTCGACCTTGTACCTACAGGAATTTGAAGCAACGTTCTAACCCCTTGTTCTCCCACCAGGAAGGAAACAGCCCAATTAGCAACACTTGTATTTCAGAAGCATTTTTAATTAGGAGTTTTAGGCTTCACAGTCCAGCAGGCTATACTGACTTCTCTTTCTACTGTTCTTAACAAGTCAGTCGGTCCCAGAATGAAGTCAGGACATTAATGGTTTGTGGTATTTAGGCTTTGGTTTAAATTCTGCCCCTCTCTCAAAACCCCTGGTCAGAATACAGTGTGGTGGAACAGATGGAGTGAACAGCTCCCCCCATCCTGTGCCTGTTGTAGGAAAACTGTCCTGTCTTTCTCAACCCCTGCTTGTTCTGTCAGGAGTTGTAAGTTGTACATCCCAATCCCGGGCTGGTAGTTCTCATGCTCGCAGAGGGCAGCATGGAACCATGGTGCCAAGTCATTGCGTTTTAAGCTGCAGACAGACCTGTGAGTGCAGTGTGGGAAGGGAGAATGAAGGAGTGGTGCAGAGAAGGGTACTGCTGTTCTCCAGCAGGCTGAGATGGGAAGGAAGATGGAGTAATGGTGCTGATTAAATATTTGGGCTGCCTTTTTAACAGCATGGGCAGAGGGAGCTGACAGAGTCTGACACAGAGGCTGTTCTGGGGGCTTTTTCCAAACCCAGCATCCATGACAGGCCTCTGTTCCCATTTGTGGTGTGCAGGGGGGTTTGCCCAAGAAGCATTTATTGACATCAAAGGGAAATACATAATTGTGTTGTCTTCCTCCTGAGTGTCACCTGAAGCTTTTGTAACTGCATCTGTGTGGTGTGTCTCCCCACTGCTCAGTTTGAGTCACAGCACATTGCGCACCGGTGAGACGATCTGCTCAGAGCTGGGAACACGGAGCGGAGTGCCCGGCTCTGGCTTATCCTCTCGCCTCTCTCCTGTTCTTTCTCACCTCTGTATTTACACCTGTCCTTGCTGAGCGCGGTCCCGGCGGTTTCCAGCATTCCAGCTCTGTGGTACTGAATTCTTCTGACTGTTCTTTTTCCCTTTTACTTCCTCGTTTCCAAACTGCTCTCTGTAGATCTATTGACGCTATTCCCGACAACCAAAAGTATAAGCAGTTGCAGAGGGAGCTTTCTCAAGTGTTGACCCAGCGCCAGATCTACATCCAGCCCGATAACTAAACCAATCCAGGTACCCCTCTGCCTGTGAGGTGTGACAACCAGCACTAAACCAGGACTCACCCAGCCGAGACCTCTGCATGATAACCCAGACCAGAACTAACCCCTAACTCCCGCAGGCTGAGAAACGACATTTGAGCCGTGTTCCACCTGAGGGTTATTTCTTAATGCGGCCAACTAAACACTGTGATGCTTTTGGTTTTGAAATGTTACTTCCCCCCCCCTCCTTCTCCCCATTGGAAACAGCACGCTCGGAAATGGAGCAGGACTTGCTGCTTTGCACACTTAGCTCGGGAGCAGGAGAGGAGCACAGGGTCACGTACCCAGAGTGGCCTTAGCTGGGACTGCTGCAATCCAGAAGCCCCTGGGCCGTGTCCTTCATGCACCATCAGTTTTTTACAGCTGTGGTATGCTGCTTTGGTGAAGAAACTCCCTGTAATCTTGGTGTCCTCCCTGCAGGAAGGAGTGAAATCTTGGAAGTCTTGCTTTTATAACCAACCCTTGTCTTTCCCATGGCATCTGAGTAAATCTGAGCTCAGCCCCCCATTTCCCTGCCGTATCCTGAATTTCCTTGGAGCTTGAACTCCAACCCTGCTCAAGCTCTGCTGAAACATTGATGTCCTACACTGGCTGGTGCTCTGCACAGCCTGTACCCAGGGGTCTGTTTGTACGCTCTCGTGCTGCTCTGGAGCTCCAAATGTCTCCAGCACACAGCAGTGATGAACCCTGAGCCAGTTGAACCTTCCACTCCCGTTGGTAATAAGCGTTAGATGTCTTTAACAGGTTAAGCTGACTAAGGAGAAGAGGTGCTGTTTGTTGATAATGGCCAAGAACCCCTTCTCTAGCCTGTGCAAATGCGAATGGAAACCATATGGATTTGGATTAAAGCAGCAGAAGTCTCCAGAGACAAGAGAATGGAAATACTGTTCTAAGAATGTTAGGAAAAGAACTGACAGGAGGAGCAGCCTTGTTCAGGAGATGGCACCCAGGCAAATGGGGTTTCTGTTGGGAACAAGCCTCCCAACTGCCTCCTAAGCACCTCTCTGTGGTGGCAGCTCCTGCAAAGTCTGGCTGTAGTATCCTGTCAGTGATTATAATCAAGAGAATTTAAAAACTAATTGGTGATTTCTTACTGTACCACTGCAAGTAGAGGTTCATCCACATGTTACAGGGCAGTGGGATGAGATGACACCTTAAAAAGATGCTGCTTGCTTTCTGTAACCAAACCTGTAGCAGAAGGGAAGCCCTGCAGTAACCTTGCTGTGACAGTATCTCTGTTCTCTGGCTGCTCTGCCTTGCTAATTACTCTAGGGAAAGGACAGGCTGCAAAATCAAATTGAAGAACAGAAACCCTGCTGCTTTTCCCACCGGGGACAGGCTGGAGGGAGGTTTTGGTGTGGTTGCTCGACCCTGGGTGAACAGGCTGCAGGAAGGTTCCGGCGCTCGCCCAGCCGGGCCCTTGTCAGGGCCCTGGGTGGATCTTCTCTGCCTTCCCGTCGCAGTGGGTTTGGAGAGCCGGAGCGCTAACACCCTTCGCTGCCGGGACGTCGGGGGCTTTCCAGTCTGTAACACAAACCATTGGGAATCTCCCTCCGGTGACTGGAGCGGGCCTTGGGGGCAGCGTGTCTTCTGGTGCCATCCTGCTAGAGGGAATTTTGCTTTGATTTACTTGCTCGAGTGTTCACTTTGCCTTCTGCTTCCCATATTAAACCAGGCAAGCTGAGTTGTGTTTCCTCTAAGCCCGGGTTGAGGTGCTTCTCCTTCCTTCTGCCTCCCGTGCCCGAAGAGCTGCCGAACACCTCTCAGCTCCATCACCTCTGACATTCCTTTCTGTCCTTCTTCCCCGCAGGTCTGTGCAGACTTTTGCAGACAAATCAAAACAAGAAGCTCTTAAAAACGACCTGGTGGAGGCTTTGAAGAGAAAGCAGCAAAGTTAAAGTACTCTTCATGCTAACAAGACATGCCATGCACTCTGTTAGATTCCTTTCTTAGAAAACTCATCCTCCTCTTGCCCTTTTCTGTTACGTCACATCACAATTCGCATTCAGTACTATCCACGCAACGCCATCGTCTCCCCGTTAATAAAGCTGTACAAACTTTTTCAGTCTCTGAGGCCTACTTTGCACCACGTTTTACTGTAGAAGTCCATGTATGATCTTTTGTTTTCTTCCCCACCCCACCTCTTCCACCCTGTCCCCATTTATACGCATAACCACGGATCATTGTTTGTCTTTTCCTCCCTGCCCCCAACCCCCCCTCCCCTCCCCTTCCCTGCCTTTTGTTACATTGGTGTAAAAATGTAAAACAAGAATTTATTAAATACTGTGGTGTGTGAAAGAGGAAGAACTGGAAAAAAAAAAAAAAAGAGTAATTAAAAAAAACAAAACCCCAAAAAGTCTATTCCACGTATTGTTTGGGGGCTGGGCTCAGGGGGTGGCTGGTGGGAGGGAAGAAGGGAGGGAGGGGGAAGTGCCTCCCTGTTGTACTATACAGACTAAACCAGATTTGCAAGGAGACGATGATTGGGAGACCTGCTGAAAGTTCTGCTCTTCTCTAGCCTGGTTCCAAGGCGCTTTTCTGTCGATTTTTATGGAATGCAAAAAGGGGTTTTTTGGTTTTGTTTTGATTTTTGGTTTTTTTTGTAAAGCTTAAATTGAATCTACATCTGATACTTGAGCCTCCATACTTAAAAAAATTAAAAAAAGCTAAAACAACAAAAAAACCAATAAAAAAAACGATCCCAGGAAGCACTGTGTGCAGTTGGTGTCCTTGTTATTTCTCTTTCCTTCCCACAGCATCACTTCATGGGGGGTTTGTGCTGCCAACACACTCCATGGGGGCAAGTGGAAGTGGCTGGAGGTGCTAAGGAAAGTCTGGGGGGAAGCTGGGTGTTGTGAGAGGAGCTGGATGGTTCCCAGTAGTGGTGCTCACCCCAAAGCTCCTTCTCCACTCTGTCTCCAGGGGGGTTGTGAACCTTGTGCAGCCTTCAAAGCCCTGCTGCTCAGAGGGACCCTGCCAAACCCTTTTTACTAGGAACCTGCTCGTGGTTTGTGTTAGTACCAGAGGAGAACTGGTGTCTTGTAATTCTCAGGCCAGGGAATTCCCATCGCCCCCAAGCCTGGAGCAGAAGGGTTGGGAGTTAGAGTGAAAAACCCAGTGGCTTTGGTGAAGGGGCTCAGGGAGTCTGCTAAAACCCACTTTTTTCTTTCCAGAATCAGCAGCTCCAAATAGTGGCACGGTTTGAGTCTGAATTCATCCACTCGATGGGCATTGGGAAGTTGGCTCCCATTTCACGTACAATTTAGGAGGAGATGTGGCTCAGCCTCCTCGGTGAGGGGGTGACACAGCGAGGAGGGCAACTTCCCTGGGAAGGACAAACACCACAGGGCTGGCTGAGGAATCCTAAATGAATGGTAACACAGCTAGAGCCAACAGGGGAAGGGAGAGGGGTGCTGGGGGGGGCGTGGCAGGCCCCTGAGGGGGATAAATGCATCAAGTTTGGGGTAAGTTAAACAAGGGGCAGGACTGAAAACCCAACCAGAGCAGAGAGGCAGCCCTGAGTACCTGCCCCTGCAGGGACTGAGCGCCTTCCAATCACACTGGGTGAGGGGAAAAAAGGGAAGTTGGAGGAGAAGAAAATGAGAAGTACTGAGAGAGAGAGAGGAGCTGCCAGATGAACCAGCAAAGAAAACCCAAAAGGAGGCACGTGGGGCAAGGACTTGTTTTATAGCCATGTGAGCCGTGCTAATTAAAATAGGAACGTGCAGACCGAAACTCTTTGGTTATGCTGCTACTTCCCTCTCTTGAGCCAGGTTCAGTCACTGTCTTCAGAGCAGCTCAGTGGTGGAGCCAAGGCCCACAGTGGGGAGGGGTGCTCATGTCCATGACAGTGACAGATCAGTCATCTCCGTTCCCTTCCCACGTTTGCCAGTACCAGGGAAGCCCCAGATGAGCAGTAAAGCAGAAGTGCCCTGGCTCAGAGCAGCGAAGAGCGAGCGATCTGTTGAGGTATCAAATAGTTCCCTGTTTATCCTGATAGCATCATTGGTATCCAAGAGGCACGAGGTCTCTCAGCAGCATCCTCTGTCCCCGGCCGGGTTCAGTGTCACAGCAATACACGTCCGCTGGCTCAGGTCCTCTTCTCCCAAAGCCACCAGGACAGAGGAGACAGTTTGCCCAGGGTTAAGGCCAGCTTTCCTGTCTGCGTCCTCCTCTCCTCAGCCTGGGGCAGGTTCCTCTGTCAGCTCTCCAGGCTCTCACCCTGCTCGCTCAGAAGAGCATTCCTTTCCTCACAGGTACCCGGTCTTCCTCTCTGATAAGCAAGGAACTGGAAGGAGATCTGAGAGGAGATTAAGGCTCTTCACATAACCAAGGATGGATCTACACAGCATGCTGGGTCCCACCACCCAAAAAAGGCTGTGTCAGAGGTGAAAAAGCAACGGGCAACGAGCTTCCCACAAACAAGGGTTTGTAGCATTCAGCTGTTGAAACACCATGAATTACTCACCAGCTGGTGGGTGTGCAAGGGCAGCTCAAAAGCAACCGCTGAGTAGCATTAACTCACCCACTCCAGCCCAAACCTGCCTGGCCTGAGACAGCACCGCTCCCTGCAAAGCCTCACCAGCGGGGAAAGGATACAACTACATCGAGGGAAAGGACACCCAGGCTGCCCACCAGCCAGGGCAGGTGGTGCAGGACGTAGTCACCTTCGCCTTGCCCTGGCTCAGGGTTCTTCAGGAGGACGCTGAGGCCGTAGAGTAAGTTCCCAAGCATCACCAGTGCGAAGAGGGAGTAGGAGACCCCGGCGGTGGATTTCCTCTTGTACTGGATGAATAGGGGCAGAGAGAGAGGAGCTTGGGTGTGGCTCTCCAAAATTGCACAAAACCCCAGTATTAATCAGACACGCCCCCCCCAAAGAGAGAGAATAATAATGGTGATGACTCAATGCCAAGAGCCTTCTGGTTCCCCTTTTGCTTAGAAATAAAGGCAGAATGAAACTCCTGCCCCAAAACATCAGTATGTTAAAGGGAGGGGAGGTACACTCATATCAGTGCGTTTCGGAAAATAGTCCTTTATGAAATGATGGGAGATGGGCACCCCAGACCTCTGAGCAGAGAGGAGAAAGATGATACTACCAGCCCTCATCAATCTAAAAATCACAGGACCCTGAGGGGCGACCCAGCACCTGGCCACCATCCTGCCCTGCTCATGGCACTTACATTAGTGTAGATCTGGGGGAGTCGGGAGCAGAGGTACAGCACAGAGGAGACGGAGCCAATGGTGAAGCCAATGATCTCACTCCTGGTGAAAGGCTGCAAGGCAAGGGGGGGGACCAGCAGCCCCTGTGTTTACCCAAGACACACTTACCACGCGCGCTGTGGCTCTGTGCAAGGTGACAGTGGAGCCAAAACCCCAAATGCTTTGATTTCCCCACCTCCTCCTCGCCCCGCTGAGCACTAAGCAGAACCGTGCTGCTCCAGTCAGAGCGCAACCCAGCAGACACTTCATCTTCTCTCCCCCACCACCCATTTTAGGAACTGGCTCACCTTTGACCCCAGCTCATCCATGCCAGCAGACAGCAGAGACCTCCCTTTAAATGTCGCTGGGTCCAGCGCCACAGCAGCACCTCTGCCCAGCAAGGAGACAGCCGACACCGTCCCCAGGGAAAGGAAGGCAAAGGCTGCGTTGATCGGGCCAGCAACTGCAGGGAAGGGAGCGGAGGCTGGTGGGGGAGGGCTCCTCCAGCAGCCCCCGACGCGGCGCAGCCCAGCAGCCTCAGTGGGTGCCAGGACCCACTCTGGGCAGGGAGCGCTGAGCTCTCCCTTATCTCTGCAGCTGCAAAGCCAGCACCAAGTAACTTGGGCAATACAAAGCCGCCGGCTTTTTATCTCACAGAGAGACAGGCGATTTGTGAGTTATCAGGGAGGAAACCACAGCTATCACTGCAGCCTGAGAGCACTTGGGTGCCTTTGGGTTTAGGGCTCTTAAAAATCACCCCCTCCATCTAGTAGCTTTTCCCTGTCTTAACTCACAACAGCACACATACAAATCTCTGCCAGACCCAGCCCTGCTCTGACACCAAGGTGCGTGTCACACTCTGTAACCAGGCTCTCAGCATTAGAACCGTTCAGTTGACGGGACACATGTCAACCAGTTATCAAAAGAAAAAAAGAGATAAAGAACAGCCAGCAAGAAGGGGCCTCTAATAGCAGCACTGATGCGTCAGCAAAGCATCTCTGCCCCCACACATCTTGCTCAAGGATTGCTTCCCTGCCTGGCTCTGCGGCCAAGGACAAGCCAGCCTGGAAGCTGTACCAAGGGGAACTCACATCCTCCGCTCCGGTTCTTCACTTTGTAGTAGCAGTAGAGGGACAGCATCACCAGGTCTGCAAGCACGTAGTAAACAGCCGTGTAGACCTGCAGGGAGAAGGACAGGTTAGTCCTACCTGGGGAAAAACTTCCATCTAGTGGGTGGGATGAGCAGGCATCTGGACACAGAGCATCAGATCCCGTGGAAGAAGGGGCTGTCCCTGGGAAAATGAAGGAGCATCCCCAGGGGGAAAAAGGGCATCCCCAGGCCTTTGGGTCTCTGGTTCCTAGTGCTGGATTAAGCAGCACCCAACCTGTCCCAATCCCATCCTTCCTCTCTGCGTGTGAGAGCCCCACAAGTCAGTCAGTACCTGCAGTGGCAACTGATCGGCCAGGAAGGAACCGATGAGGTTGAGGAGATCTCCACCCAGCCATCCCAGCAGGAAATATATGGAGAGAGCCTGGTCCATGATGCCCGTTTTGCAGGCTTGGTAGAACTGCCTGCAGAGAGAGAGTCGGACAGAGACACAAACCCTTTTCCCAGCCAGTTCAGTGCTACCTGGGACCCACCCACAGGTTTCCCTCTTGCTCCCACCTGGATCATTCCTCAATTTCCACCATCCCAAAGCACTCAAGGAGAGGAAAAGCAAATATTTCCTCTAGCAAAGCCACATGCTCCCCTGCAAACCGGCCCCTGTGATAAGTCCTGCGACCCACTGGGTGCTCGCAGCAACCCGCCGTGTCCAAGCCCTCGTGATCCATCCCTCGAGCCAGGGCACAAAGCAGCAAGAAGCACCAGCTGCAGAAAACACCTCTCTGGTTACAAAATAATCTGATGACGCCCCTCACCACGTCCCCCTCTGCCACAGCTGTCCCAGCACTTCCGAGAAGCCCAGGGCTCCTGAAAACATTTCTTCCACACGTATGACCTGCAATGACTGCATTGCAGTTGGCTTACGTGGTTTATTACAGCTGCCAAGCACAGTAATAACAATATAATGACAAACGAGGCTTTGGGACTGTGCTGCCTGCTCCCCCTCCTCCTGCTAACCCCAAATTTTCCAGCCCCAGACCGATTTTAGCCAAGTAGATTTAATAATTCAGGCAGCTTGCATTTGAAATGTGTCTTTTAGAGAGGAGCGTTGTAGCAAGGGAAGGGCTCGGCTCGGTACTGGGAACGATCCTTACGGAAAAGAGGCAGCAGCAAAGCAGAAGATGGAAACCAGACCCAAGACAACGCTGGCGATGTCCCAGCCATCCTGAGCGCACTCGTTGAACACATCCATCACCCAACGCGAGCCGTTGGGACAGTCAGAAAGATTCCCAGGTGGGAGAGACCTCCAGCGCCGTGCATCCATGGCTTCCAGCGCACAGCTCAGCCAAGGGATGTTTACTGATGTCTGGCAGCAAAACTGGGAACGTTAGGGGAAAAAGCAAAATAACACCAGGGATAAAAACACCGATATTAGGCAGAGGCTCACAACTCCTCTGACTGCAGCTGAAAGCCAGCTCACATTGCAAAATCCCTCATTAATGCTTATAGATACTCCTTGGCATTTCTTGACAGGTTTCATGTCCGATGGGGTGATGCAGCCAGGAAGGCATCAGCCTGTGGGGTTTGGGCCATGAGAGAGAAATAAAACGCAAGCAGTGTGTCCACGCAGACTTACCTTCAGAAGTTGGGGTGAGTTCTCTTTGGAAACCGGCTGATTTCTCGGAAACTTGGGCTGGTTTGGGGTTATTTGATGGGATTTTCCCCCCCCTCTGCTTTCCCCACACTCGCTGGGTTTGATGCCGCTTTTTCGGGAAGTTGGTGGGATTCGTTACGAATCTGCTGCTTTGGGAGGGAAGGAAACAACCAGAAGTTGTACAAACCTGCTGCTTTTTTCTGAAACTCGCTGTTTTTACGCTGGTTTTTAAGGAACTTGCCGGCGTTACACAAGCCCACCTCACCTGAGGGGAGGGGGCAGACGGGGCTCGCGCCGGGACAGAGCCCAGAGCCAGCGCCTCTGCACACGGCGCATGCGCGCCCAGACCTTGTCCCGGCGGGCGGGGCGGGTGCTTTCCTCGTGGTCCGCACCTGAGCGCGCATGCGCGGTGGCGGCGGTCGAGGCAGAGGCAGCGATGGCGGCGGCTCGGCCCGGGGTGGTGCTGGGCGCTATGGAGATGGGCCGGCGAGCGGGGCCTGAGGCGAGCGCCGCGCTGCTCCGCGCCTTCCTGCGGCGCGGATACTGCCTCCTCGATACCGCTTATATGTACGCGGGCGGAGAGTCTGAGCGCATCCTAGGCACGCTGTTGGCCGGCGGCACGGAGCGCGGTACGGCCGGGGCCGGTGGCAGTGGGGCGGCGGGGGGTGGTCTCTGGGGAGGGGTCTTCCCTGCCGGACTGTCGCCGTTCCTGAGGGGAAGGGCGTTCCCCCGGGTTCGTTCCTGAGGAGAAGGGTCTTCCCTGCAGGTTGATACCTTCTCTGAGGAGAAAGTCGTTTCTCCGGGCCTCTTCTCTGAGGAGGAGGAGGGTTTTCCTGCCAGACCAACACTACCCTTGAGGAGAAGGGACCCCGCTGCTAATGCTGAGCCCCAGGCCTTGGGGACAAGGGCCTCCCTCTCTAGGGCAGACCTGTGGTACCAAAGGAGAAGGGCGTCCCCTGCTAGGCAGACTTTGTCCCCGAGGAGAAGGGTCTTCCCTGAAACACCACAAGCAGTGCTTGCGTTAATGACCCCTATCCCCATTCCCTTCCTGCAGGTGGAAACATTCCTGCTCAATCTTTCTTTCTCTCTGCCAGTGGAAGTTGCCACCAAGGCCAATCCCTGGGATGGGAAGACACTAAAGCCTGAGAGTGTGCGATCGCAGCTGGACACGTCCCTGGAGAGGCTGAAGAGGTCAAGCGTGGAGCTCTTCTACCTCCATGCCCCTGACCACGGGACCCCAGTGGAGGAGACGCTGCGTGCCTGCAATGAGCTGCACAAAGAAGTAAAGTGGGATGTCCAAGCCTGGAATCTCTTGATTTTCCCCAGCCTCCCTCCCACTGCTTTTTTAAACCAGGGCTGCTTGTTGGACTCTTCTGCAGTGCTGGGTTTGTGCAACACTAGGAAGAGACGAGACGTGACCAAGGGAAAACCAAACGGCTAACGCTCTGTCGTGTGTTCACGTGGTGTACTTTGTTCCCAAAAGCTCTTGGAAACATTAGAACATCTGAACTTTGCTTTCAGCCATGTTAACTGAGGTTAAGATTAGTGCTGGTAATGGGTGAAGAATTCCTGAATTGCATTAATCTAGTAGTGCCATTTAACTGTGTGCACCTTGCACCACCTAGGTACAAATGCACTTTTAAAACCTGGAACTGAACACCCTCTTGTTCTTCTGCAGGGAAAGTTTAAAGAACTTGGTCTATCAAACTACGCAGCATGGGAGGTTGCAGAAATCTGTACCATCTGCAAATACAACAACTGGGTGATGCCAACAGTGTATCAGGTGAGGGATGGGGCTTGCCATTGTCCAGTAAATCTGTTTTGGAGGCTGAGATGAATTGAACCACAAGTTTAGGGGTTCAGATCGGAACAGTACACCAGCGGTTCTCTGTGTCCATAAGGAATGGTCAGTCATCATGGGGAAGGGTCTAGGGGGGCCCTGATATCAGACCAGCCCCTGGTACACCAGCTATAAACACAGAAGAGGAAGCTGCTGCAGTTAGCTGGGGAGGCCTTTCAGGACACGTGAGATTAGAAGGCTGAGTGAGAACATCCCTCAGAAAAAGCTGAGTATGTGGTTGTTGCTCAAGTTGTTGGAAAGTCTGTTCCTAAGCAGATAATAACCTTGTGTGACCTGGCACCACTCTTCTTTAGAAGATGAGGGATTATCAGGGAAGGGTGGGGAAAAGGCTGTTCCAGGTGCTCGCTACCACTGTCAGGAGCTAGGATTTGAAGTCCTTTGTCCCCTTCATCTTTGTGCAGGGCATGTACAACGCGACTACTCGCCAGGTGGAAACTGAGCTGTTCCCTTGCCTAAGACACTACGGGCTGCGGTTCTACGCCTACAATCCACTGGCAGGTACAGGGAGGGATAGGGTGAGACTGAGACAAAAAACATGTGAAGTAGGGGCTGCAGAAGAGCCATCCCATCCCTAAACGTGCTGCTGACCCTTTGCAGGAGGGCTGCTGACCGGCAAGTACAAGTATGAGGACAAAGACACAAGCCAGCCCACTGGCAGGTTTTTTGGGAATGACTGGGCTCAAGCCTACAGGGACAGGTATGTTTGGAGATTCAGCAGGACTGGCTGCACAAAAACCCCCACTAATCATCAGCTGAGAGGAAGCAGAATTGACCAAAAGCTTGTGCAGTGATTACATCTGCACATGTGGTTGAGGCAGCAGCTTGTGACTGAGCTTGGCAGAGTTTTAGGCTCAGCTTCCTCCTGGCTTGCACTGGGAGGGCTGCAGGGAGTTGTCTGAGACTTCCTGACAGCTTTTCATACTTGCTGGGACTGTCAGATGCGCAGCTTACTGGAGGTCCAGGAGCAGTAAGAACCATTTCTTTTCTCACAGATACTGGAAGAAGCACAATTTTGAAGGAATTGCCCTAATAGAAGGAGCTCTGAAAGATGCTTACGGGTCCAACGCACCGAGCCTGACCTCTGCTGCTTTGCGTTGGCTGTACAATCACTCCAAACTACAGGTAAGGGCTTAATGCTGGAGCCTGCAGCCTGTGCAGCACAGCCAGAACCGTGTGGTCATCACAGCATACAAACAGGGAGATGTCTGTATACAAAGAGTTACCTTTTCATCTCAGATCCAGTCTCTGGGTCTACCTAGGAGGCTGTACGAGAGCATCAGCTCTGTGTTTCCCTGTGTGTCAATCGGATTGGAAGAATTGGGGGATTTTAAGTGCCAGTTACTGGGGTCTTGGCTTTTTATTGTGCTAGGAAATTAATGGTTGTATGTGCCATCTCCACACCACCTTCCTGTACTACTTGTAAAGTTGGATTTGGCAGCTTTTGGGTGAGTTGGTGTGGCTTGGAAATGTTCTGAACTTTGTGGTGTCAGCTGTCAGAAAACCCAGGAGTTACTGGGTGTTCTTAGCTAGTTTGCCTCCTTTAAATGTTTCCAGTTTTCTTTTGGGATGAGCAACTCCTCTTAATTGCTTTTCAGGGTGGTCTGGGAGATGCAGTGATTGTTGGGATGTCCAACTTGGAGCAGCTGGAGCAGAACCTCAACTACAGCGAAGAGGGTCCCCTGCTCCCAGCTGTGGTGGAGGCGTTTGATAGAGCCTGGAACATGAGTGCACACGACTGCCCCAGCTATTTCCGCTAGAGACTCGGGTAGGGAGGAGGAAAACGGTGTGGTGGGGGTGGAGCATCGAGCACGTGTTTTTTTGAAGCACAGTGGAGGTGCTTCCCCACCCTGCCCCTTTGATTGATGTGTAAATGAGTTGAGATTTATTCATGTATTAGTGAAGCTTTGTAGGATCCACTACTGCCAGCACGTGTTGCGTTGGGCTGTGCCTTATTCTTTCCCCCCTTGTGCACCCTCAGCTCTACGCAGCACACACTACTGTGTAAAGATACAGGTAACTGGGGAAAACAGGCACGTAACTGGATGAAGGCCCCAGTCCTGCTTTAATATGGTACCTTAATTAATTATGTACAAGAATAAAACCCTTTTTCTAATGCAGACACTGTCTCTTAACCATATCTGTAACCTGGCTGGTGCCTCCTTGTCGGTGCTCGGTGCCTAAACAGAACCATAGAATATGGTTCTTTATCACATAGAATAGAATCATAAAATGGGATTTTGTGATAATATAGCTGCCTCTGAAGCATTTGTGAGAAGAGAGGAACAATCCGGCACCGTCTTCCCCAGTGTGAGATGTGCTACATCTAAGGGACGTTAATTTACCCACTCTTTGTGTTCGAGGTGGATTTCCTTGGATCTGGGGGTACACGAACAGTAACAGGCAGCAGTGACAACCCTCTGAAGTTTATATACAGATTTATATATAAAAAAAAGCTTAATTAGGTCATCTTTTATCAAGATGTCCTCTGCGTGCAAACAGGGAAGGGGAACACCATCCTCTTTTTGTCTCCAAAATAGAGATATCTAGAGTCCAAGCTGCTGCTAGTCCTCGTTGCTGTCATCGTTATCCTCCTCCTCATCCTCCTCTTCCTCCTTCTCCGCTGCATCTTCCACAAATTTCTGAAAGTCTCCGGTCTCAGAATTCCACAGAAATTTGATGGTGACTTTAAACTCTGCCATCTCATAGCCAAAGAGTTTCTAGGGCAGGACAGAAAGCCATCACTCCTGCTCCAGGGTCTGGTGATGACTTTGTATCAGGGAGGGGGGGGAAAGAGGGACTTGTGCAGACACTGCTAATGGTGCTACTCACCAGGACACGAGCTTGTTCAGGGGTGAGCACCTCCCCTTCTTTGCAAACTTGGTAATCTGACAGTAACGTCACCACTCCTGTGGGAACAGTGACTTCTAAGTAGGGTCACAAATGGGGGGAGCCCACTGAAACACAGGAGGCAGAGCCCAGATGTTCTCAAGCACTGCCCTTTGTAGCCAGTGCCTTTCTGTGCCAATGGTAGTGCCCCCCCTCCCCTCAAGAAGCTGGCTGAGAGGTATTTTGGGGGAACCTCACTGCTTCGCTCATTCTTTGACATCAACTTGGGAAGAACGGTGCAAGAACACAGTGAGTTCCAGCACCAGCTGACCAAGGAGAAACCTCTCCCTGAGATTTCCTCCAAAATAAGATCTACTCAATTCAGTGCTCTCCTTAACATACGTTACCTGCACAGCTGTAAAATGAAGCTTCACATACCTTTCTTCAGCGCCGTTGGCAGCCCCAGCTGCCGTAACTGAGGCTCCATGGAGTGGGGGAACTGCTCCAAAGGCCCCGTGTCCAGGTTCACTGTGTAGGTCGCCTTGTTCCCTGCACGGGCAAAGTCCACCTCTTTGAATTTGGAGAACCACCTGAGAGATGGGCAACAAGAGCTTCAGCTGTGGCAAGAACATCCCTGGGTAACGATGGGAGTTATGGCACAGCGTGCTGTGACTTCTTCCCTGCCGTTTCAGGGATGGTGGAGAAAGGCAAGCTTTAAGGGGAACATCAAGTGAAGCAAGCAGGGGGAAAAGAGCCTGCTCTTTTGAAGCTGTAGCTGTCCCAGACATGTACTTACTCATCCACTTCATCTTTGGTGCGGTTGGTGAAGAGGAGACCGACTTCACCTCGCAGGTGTTTGCTGACCTGGAAAGCAGAGGCCATCTGTGGGACTGGGGCAGCACCCATGGACTTAACCTGCTCAGCTCTAGTCCTGTCCAGCTGAGAAAGCTCTGCCAAGAGCAGCTTTTGGGTCAGGACATGAATGGATTCAACTAAAACACCTGCAGCAAGGTGACCCGAGGAAGCTCATCCGTGTCTCAACGTTCTCCTGTGATGCAGCCAGCACACACGAGGCAAAACTTTGAGAGGCAGAAAATCCCCAGCCCTTACCTTGTGCAGATTCTCCTTGTACTCACTGCTCGGCTCACGTCCCAGTGCCACCATCATGACTTTGTTCTTCCCGAAGAAGATCCTGGGGCGGTGGGAGGGAGGGAAGGTGACCATCAGCTCGGAGGCCGCGCTCAGCCCTCGGGCAGCATTCTGCCCCCCCGCCGCCTCCTCCAGCTCACCTGCTGTGCTTCCAGGCGTTCCGGACATCCTTCAGCTTGTTGTTCCTCATGTTGGCAACGGAGAAGACGAAGATGTACTTGTAGGTGTCCACGCCTCGCCGCAGCTGCAAGGCACCGGTTAGCCGGGACGGGGGAACCGGGACCCGCGGCGCGGCGCTGGGCCGGACTCACCTCGGTGATGAGCGCCTGCTTGGCCTCCAACCCCTTCCTGGGCGTCCGCGTCAGGGAGACTGAGGGGAGCGGAGAGAGC